>JAMJFZ010001258.1:1032500-1162500 GCA_026225945.1 Cricetomys ansorgei | reverse complement strand
GACGTTTGAAAACCTCCATGTTGCCTAGATTTGATCTTTCTTTTTTCTTTCCACACTCAGATAACTTTTTTCCTGGGACCTCTTGCACACAGACATCTTCATGGGCCCTTGGGGGAAAGTATTCAACAAGTGTATATGAGAATAGAATGAAATTAATCTTTTTTTCAGCAACACACATAGCACTTCAAGGGCATGCTGAAAGAATGATTATTTTTAAGTAGAAGGGGAAAAGGTTTTAGAATTTAAGTTCAAACTCTTCAGTTTTCACTGGGAGGCCTGACCATCACTTTTCTGATAGTCGGTGCACTGAGCTTTTTTTGCCCGATTTATTTGTATCTGTCTTTCTGGCTGAGTCAGATAAAAAAACGACCTACCTCAAATACCTGGGACTAATGGCTTAATTTGACAATTTGTAGACGGTATTTTTATATTACCCTTTAGGACCTTAATAATTAGTTTTTCTTTAGTGCGGTATTAAAGCATTAAAGTTCATAAATTCCACAGTCACCTGTATCCATTTATTGCTAATTTATTATAGAATGTATCATAAAACTTTCCTTGACATAGAGGCCTCTTCATAACTATAAATCTCTTTTCAACTGTTTAGATAGCTTACACTTCAGTTCAAGAAGAGACCTCTAGGATCAAGTATTTAAAGCATCTATTTATTGCACTTCAGTTGTACAGGGCAGATAACCGCGTGAAGTCACTGTGAGGCGTTCATTTACATCCAGTGTATTTATCACTTCAAATCCTGATAAAGATAAATCTGTTTTCAGGAGGGAGAAATGTTAAATGTCAAGTGGCTATTTTACTAAGTGCTTTAAAATGTCCAGCTGAATAAAGCCATCTTTCTAGTTAGTATATTATGCCAAAAAAAAGAAGTTTTCTGCTGAGATGCAGAGATTAAATTTGTAAGCTCAGTAAAACTTAAAGAGTAAAAACTCTTCAAACTCAAAAATGATCTCTTCAGAGGGTAAATGCATCCTCGGATTGGATGAGGCAAGGGTTCTTTAACCTCTGCTCCTACGGTGCAGACAACCTGCCAAAAAATACTCAAGGACTGACCACCTTTGTCTCCCTTCCTACACGTCTGTATCATCGCATGTCTGGTACATGTGCATTCACGAAAAGAGAAGAAAAACCAACAGGCTGGAAAGCCAATTTGTTCAATGAACAAGTTGTTGAAATTCAAATTGTTTCCATTCACTTCATCTCATCCACTCAGTAACCACGAAGCAGGAGACGGGAGACGCTGAGTACTGTCAGGGAGGTGTTTTCAAATCCTTCCTTTAACTCCCATATTTCTGCAGCCCCAGCAAACAGCCAAACAGCCTCTCACTGGTCCGAGCATCCTCTGTGTTGTATCTGAAGGTGAACAACCTTCAACAAACTCATGCATTTGGTCCTCAGCTGGTGGCTGCTTTGGGAGATTGTGGGAATTTTGGGTTGGAAGAAATGACTGGAGGAGCTTGGTCATCAGAGGTTGTAGGTGGGCATTTGAGGTTGTAGCCTGCTCTGTTTCTGGCCTCTGATTGTTGGCTTGACAGGATGTGAAGAACAGTACCGATTCCTGCCAACACAGTCTGAGCCACCCCAGCCTACCATCCACTATGCCTTCTCCATCACGATGGCCTGATATCCCCTCAACAGTGGACCTAAATAAATCCTCCCTTCTTTAAGTTGTTCCCATCACGTATCTGGTAATGGTCACATTAAAGAAATTAATACACTAAGACTTTGGGGAGTAGAAATATCTTTGTATTTCAAGTTACAAACATAATGGTCTCAAATGTTTTATGATGTATAAACAAGAGGACAAACTTTTCAGCACATTTTCTTTTTTTCTTCTTTCTTTCTTTCTTCTTTCTTTTTTCCTTTCCTTCTTTCTTCCTTTCTTTCTTTCTCTGTTTCTTTTTTCTGGGACAGAGTTTCTCTGTTGTACCTCTGGCTGTCCTATAACTCACTCTTTAGACCAGGATGGCCTTGAACTCACAGAGATCTGCCTTCCTCTGCCTCCCCAGTGCTGGGATTAGAGGTGTGTGCCACCACCATCCAGCTCAACAGATTTTCAATCAGTCAGCCAGTCCAGTGCAACAGGATAAGCATTCTCCATTTCCTCCAAGCATTGAGAAATGCTCCAGGTTTCAAATATTAATTGCACACACACTTGACATCTGATTTCATGTACAGAAACATGAACCTTGGTGACTGGAGTAAAAGAAACACAGCAAATCAAAACAATTAAAATCAAAACATGCATGAACTATCAGGATAAGAGGGCTGCGGTGGGGGTATATACTCTTGATAGTGACTTCTTTGCAACAGTAAATAAAAATGCAGAAAAGAGATTACTGTACTTACAATGAGTGAAACCTCAGATATGAAATACATTTGCCCTCAATAATCATACGGGAAAAGTAGAACAATGACAATTCCCCAAAGACGCATGAAATAAGTAGGAAGGTATAAGGGCCTACAACATTGCAAGTCAAACTGGGGACTCTAATGCATAGAAATGACAAGTTGAAGTTGTTTCTGACTTGGAAAACTGGTTAAATCATTCTAAAAAATGTTAAAAGTACTGCCAAAAACTTATAATTTGAAATTTACAAGTCAGTAGTAAGAGTAAACTATCACCCTGGTCAATTTTGGTGCATTTTTTTATCATTTCAGAAAGAAATCCTGAACCTTATAGTTATCAGTCTTCTGCTCTCCGTGTCCCTCTGCCTCACTCCAGGCCTAAATAACCATGAGTCGATTTTCAGGCTTTGTAATTTTCCTGCTTTGGGCTTTCATATGGATAGAATTACAGTGTGGTCTTTTGTCACTCCCTCCTTTTACCACATTTTTAAGGTTTGTCCATGTTGGCATGTGAATCGGTAGTTCCTATTTCTTGCTTCAGTCAAGGTTGTTTTTTTGGTTTTTTTTTAACCTTTGTTTTCCTGCAATTTGAATACTGTACATCAGTGTAATCAGTCTGTTATCCGTCTTATTTTGTTTGGTTTTGTTGTTGTAGTGTGTTATAAAAATAGTTTAATGAATTAACTAATTTCAAATTAATTTCTTGCAGTTCTCTGGGGTTCTGATTCAGTGCTTTGGTTGTGTCTGCCCGTGATTTGTGGCAGGACGCAGTCATCATTGCTCCCTCTGTGTCTTTCTCAGTCTCTTTGACCTGCTCTGTCACTGTGGATCACCTGGACTTCCATTCCATTTTTGTTTCTGTCATTTTTCTCTCTGGTTTTCACTTTTGGAAGTCCCTGTTGGCACATCTCAAGCTCAGATACTATTTCTTCAGCTGTGTGTAGTCTGCTTTTGAGCCCGTCAAAGGCACTCCTCATTTCTGTAGTGATTTGATGTCTACCGTTTCTTTGGCTTCTCATTCTGAATCTACCCTATCTGACCAGTTCATCTATTCACTGATGCACATCATCTTTCCATTAGAGCCCTTAGCATCCTAATCACAGTGGTTTTAAATTCCCAGGTGGAAGACTGGAGAGGTGAGTGAGTGGTTTCAGATACCAGCATCCATATAATAAACCAGGCATCCCCACAAACACCAGGCATGCCCCTAATCTTGAGGAAGGCAGAGACGGAACCCTTGAGACTTACTGGTTTCCAGCCTAGCTGAGAAAGCACAAGGAGATAGTTCAGGGAGAGATCTTGTCTCAAAGGAATTAGTGGAGAGTGATAGAGAATATGACACCCTCTTCTGGTCTCAGAGTGAACACAAAAGAACAACTTCCCCCTAAACACACACACACAGACACACACACACTCACACACACACATACACACACACACACTCACACATACACACATACATACACACACACACTCACACATACACACATACACACACACATACACACACACACACACACACACACACACACACACACACACACACACACATATACTTAATTATAAATCTTAAATTTCTAAGCTGGTAAGTCCATTATCTGAACCTGGTTGTGGAGCTTGTTCTGTAGAATGTGTGTGTGTGTGTGTGTGTGTGTGAGAGAGAGAGACAGAGACAGAGACAGAGACAGAGAGACAGAGAGGGAGGGAGACATATACAATTTTTACTTGAAAGACAGGAATAGTGCATTAGCTAAAAATAAATGCAGCACTAGGCCTTAAGAACATGGAGGCAAGGCATGGGGACCAGTTCTGACACTGTCATTAAGTCTCACCTGATCCCTTCCATTGATAGGTGGACATTACTTTCCTCTTGTGTGGAAGACTAGAGGGAGGGGTTTTCTCCACCCACTCTACTAGCGCCGATGAAACACTTGCTTTTTGGGGCAGGCCTTGTTAAGAGCAGAGCAGAGTGCTCTCAGTTCCATCTCACTTTTCTCACCTGCTGAAGTCCTCCAGACATTTTTTTTAGACCCTTGGGGTTAAAATAAAACTCCTGGAAGTAAAACCCACAGAAGTGTGAGGCATGCTCTCAAGATTGGGTCCCTGGCAGGATTTAACTTTCACACTTTCTGCATGCAACACTAGCATTTCATCAATTATGACTCGGGTTTTATGACCCCAATACTGTCTCAGTAAGCTTTGATTCTCTTCATCTGCTTGTCTTCCTTGGGGCAATAGTTTATCACCTCACAAACCTCCATTGTTGGTTTTAACATCTAAGGGTAATGTGATGACCTCCTTCTTGACCAATGGGCAGAAACTGCAAGCTCCTCAATTTCTATGGATGAATAATAATTCCATTACGTGGATAACATATTACAATATGTTTTATCGTTTTGAGTTGATAGATACTGGATTGTATCTTTCAGTGATTCTGAATAAAATGGCTGTGTGATTTTGTGTATAAATCCCTGTATGAACATCTGTTTTCATTTCTCTTGGATGTATATCAGGAGAGAATTGCTAGGTTGTAAGTTAGTCCTCTACTCATTTGGTAAAGTATTGAACTGTTTTTCCAAAGTGGTGTCATCATTGCCCTTCCGACCACTTACTCCATAAGGATTATCCTCTTTTGTTTACATCCTCATCAGTGTGATAAAGTTGGTTTCTTGATCTTATTATAATTTAAACTTTTTTACATTGTGGTAAAATAAATATAGCATAACTCTTACCATATTCATAGTTTTAAAGCTTTGTATTGATGAAATAATTCTGCAATCCCCCTTGTTCTCAGACTCCGGAAACCACTATTTTACTTTGTGTCTCTCTGGATTTAAGCACTTTATGGTGGTTTTACAGTATTTGAGTTTGGATTTTTTATAGGTAAGATTGGCTCATCTCATTTGCTAACATGTCTTCAGCATTTACTCTCATTGTAGCATGTATTGGAATTCCTTCATCTCTAAGGTAAATAGAATTCCACATTTTGCTTCTCCATTCACCCATCAATGGGTAATTGGGCTCCTCACACCTTTTAGCTATTGTGAATAATGTTCCTGTGAACATGGAGACACAGAGATCTCTCTTTTTATATAATACTTTTGTTAATAATTTGAGTTTCATACAATGTATCTTGATAATGCCCTCTTCCCATTCTCCCTGTCCCATCCTCCTACCCCTGAAAAGAAAAAGCAAAAAGAAAAGGAAAAGAAACAAAAAGAAAAGAAAATTAAGTCCAGCTTGTGTGGCAAGAGCCTGGATTGTGGACATCACCATGGTCTTTGGAGGCAGAAGGCTGCTATGATCGTGAACATTCTCTGTGTCCAAGAAGTAAGGGGCAGAAACTACTGCATTAGTGGGTTTGGAGGGCAGGTCTCCAGAGCATCCACTGGACTCTGTCAGCTGCCCCACCGCCATCTTGGAATCCACTTGTGTAGAGATCTCTTTAAGTTCCTGCTTTCAATTCTTTTGAGTATATTCCAGAAGTGAAATTGCTTAATTAATACTAACTCTATTTTTAAGTTTTTGAGGAATTAGCATACTATTTTCCACAGGAGCTGTGGCGTTTTATATTCCCACAAAGAGCACACAAAGACTCTAATTTCTCTGACTCCTTGTCTACACTTTTTATTCTCTGTTAGCTCCTTTGTTTGTTTTGATAATCATCATTCTAATAGCCGTGAGACAATATGCCATTGTGCTTTTCTCTCAGTAACTGAGTTACTCTCAGTTTTGGGTTTTGAAGCCCAGAAAATTTCAGCCACAGAACAGGGTGAGATACATCAAGGTACTTAGCAAAAGTTAGCTCCGTCAGGTCTGAAATTCCTCAGCACGAGTAGTCACTCGTAACTAAGTCACTAAGTAACTGAGATGGCGGTAGACTTCCTCTACTGGAAAGACGGAGCTCTAAGGAGACTTAAAATTAAGTACGAAATTATCATAACAATTAAAGTTTTAGTATTATTGCTTGAAGTCTAAGAAGGAGACTTAATATTTACTATGTTATGAATTTGATTTGCCAAAATGACACTCTAAGAATGTCGATCAATCAAAAGTCTCTAATCATATGATTTTTGAATCAGTGTGACCAATGTGTCCTGATTTGCTCAGGACTGCTTTTATTCTAAATCAAAATTCTTTAATCCATGACAATCTTCTGTTTGGGAAGGCTTGCTGTCATTTTACATATACTTCAGATTTTAAATATGAAATGTTATTGAACTCATACAATATTGGACCATTGAAAATAACTTCAATGTCACAGGATTTAAATTCAATGAATATATAAAAAAAACTACATAAGCATATACTGGAATTTTTACAATTCAGTTAGTTAAAGAACTTAAGAACAAACAAAATATTCTAAATTTATAAACAAATGTGTTTAAAAGGTATTTAACTAAAAACCAAATATTAATCAAAACCTTACTTAAAACAGTATGTATTTGCTATCCTGTGAATGAAAAGATTCAGGGCATAAAAATGAAGGATCTAAGAGAGCTAAAAATCCTGTTTTCTTTTGTGTCACCTGATGTAGAAGTTTATCTTTAGTTATGTTTGAAATGTTTTTGTGTGCTGTTGGGTGCAGGTGTTGAGTTTATCTGGGGGATGTTGATTGTTAATGATCTGCACATGCTATCAGTAGAATACCTGAGGAGTTCTGAATCAATAAAACACCTGACTGAGACGCTTAGGGTTCCACTGTGAGTATGACACTGGCTATGATAGTGGTTCCCTCTGCTGAGGCCTGGCAGAGTTTGCATCAATGAAAATGCTTCTTTGTCTTCCTTGGTGAGCTGCACATCACACTAGCTAATCCAATGTGGAAACAAGGAAGAAGAGAAAGAAACTCCAGACCTCATAGACTCCAGTAAAATATGCTCAGGGAAGCTCCAGAGAGTAGAGATTAAGATATTAATTGCAGGCTCCTGAAGGAAGAGGAGAGAGAGAAAGAAAATAAGCCTCTATGAAGAGAAAAGTCTGTGAAATTAATAAATAAACGAGGAAAAAGCTCTGAGGTGAGAGCCACAGAATGCAGGCCCTTAGAGATAAAGAATTCAGCGGGGAGCAGGAAAAAGCAAGATTTTAACTACTTTTCTTGATCATGGAGCAGCTGCTCCATCCCATTGCTGGTGGTAGCTTACTGCTTCACAAACTGAGTTTTCTGATAGCTTTTCTCTGTGTGTGTGTGTGTGTGGATATCAAGATCTTGTTTTTGAGGTTTATAAAGAAGGTTGCACATTTCTCTGTAGCAGTGGTAGAGGGAAATGCCAAATTCCCAGGACTTTTTGGCCAGGTATTCTTCCCACTGGCCCAGGATCCCCTGAAGCTTAGAGCCGAAAACCAGTTGCTCAGTTAGACTGAAGGGCTGTTGTTGTTGTTTCTGCAGACTTGTCTACAAACAGTAACTCCACACCATGAAGGAACCCTTCTTGCAGACAAGGGTGACCAGTTGTTTTTCCTGCAAACCAGAGTCTATCTGAAAATCTGGAAAGTGTTTCCTAAGGGTCAGTACATAGAAAATGTCTTCCAGAATTGGTCAAGTTTGTATCTTGTGCTGGCAGCTGAACTTGGTACTGTAAGAGTCACTCAGAGGTTGTTGGTTTTGAAGGCATGAAGGGGTCTTTGGAGAGCAGCTGAGGCTTGGCGCTATAAGGGGCCAGGAGAGACCATTAGTGAAGATACAGCCAAAGTATTAGTTGAAGGCCCAGATTGAAGGGTCATGCAGAGAAGTTGAGGTTTGGCACCATAAAGAGAGCCCAGGAGAGACTACTGGTGAAAGTGCAGCCCAGTTGCAGCAAGAGACCCCAGTGTTTTGAAGATACCAGAACCATGGGATGACCACCAAGAACAGCAGCAGCAGTGTCATAGAGCCAGCTGAAGCCTGGAGGACAAGCTGTGTGTGCTGCAGAGTGCAGCGCCAGATCCAAACCCTTAGAGGAGCCCAGAAGACCGTGATTGAATTCTAGATAATTGGACATTGATAATAATTTTTTGCTGTTCAAAGAAGTTGTGAAAAGCTTGATAGATGTTTGGTTTCATTTGGTCCTGTGCATTAGAACCCTTGTGATTATTTCTCTTGTAAATAGTTTTGGTGCTGTAATGTTAAATTGTGTTGTGGAGATAAAGGTTTTTTTAAAATTATTTTGGCTTATACAGAAAAGGGGAAATGATGCAGAAATTTATTTTCAGTTATGTTTGAAATGGTTTTGTGCACTGTTGGGTGCAGGTATTGGGTTTATATAGGGGATGTTGATTGGTAAAAATCTACACAAGCTATCAGTAGAACACCTGAGGCTTTCTGAATCAATCAAAACATCTGAGCTCAGAAGCTTGGGATTCCCCTGTGAGTATGGCACTGGCCATGATGGTGATTCCCTCTGCTGAGGTCTGGCAGGGCTCGTACCTATGATTATGCCTCCCTGTCTTCTTTGGTGAACCGTCACAGCAGTGAACTACTACAGTTACCCCAGCCCACCCTGGAATTTAAGGTTCTCCTTACAGAAACAAAGTTACAAGGGTCATTTGAGTATAAGAAAACTGCCTGAAAGGACACTGATGCTAACTGACCTGTAAGTTGTACTGCGGTTTGATGCTTCAATTGCAGATCCTTTAGTTAGACCTAAAAGGAAGCATCCTCTTTAAGACCCACTCTTTTATTATATTTTATTTCTGTGACAAAAAATGTTCCTTGAGAATGAGGTTCATCCTGCAAGCTTGACTAAAGCAGAGCTTTCAGTCAAAAGCCTGGAGAACCAGGTTTCAGCCTGAAGA
This sequence comes from Cricetomys ansorgei, assembly GCA_026225945.1. Classification (NCBI taxonomy): domain Eukaryota; kingdom Metazoa; phylum Chordata; class Mammalia; order Rodentia; family Nesomyidae; genus Cricetomys; species Cricetomys ansorgei. The sequence goes on along the minus strand of JAMJFZ010001258.1, from coordinate 1,153,362 downwards.
ATTGATGGGCAATCATTCACACAAGCTCTCTCGTGCTTGGGAAGGCTGTGGCCCAGTGTGCAGTCAGTCACCCCCAATTCAGGAAGGAAAACTAATTTTGAGCTCATACTTAGAACATCATGGCCAGATGACCAGCGAGAGCTGCCTCTAGCCATGCTTATCTCTGTTTTATTTATGTATTATTTATTTATTGATAGTTATTTAGTATTTACGACCACGGGTTTATTTGTATTGTGATTGTGTCTTCACTTGCATCCCGGGAATTCATGTTCATTTTCCCTTGTAATGTTGCAGAGTAGCCTGCGAAAATCAAAGATCACAAAATACTGTTGCTCACTGCCCAGCCGAGGAGGCTGACTGAGGATCCCAAGACAAATGTCGTGTTCTGTTTTATGCTGCCCAAACCCGATCCTAAGTATGAGATGCTAAGAAAAGCTACCATATTAGATGACAACTTGACTGTTGTTATAATGGACATGCTATCACACGGGAGCAACCATGGCCTTCTGAGTCATCCTTAGACAGTGTCAAGCTGCAGTGGTTGAAGTACAAAGAGCACATCAATAATACAAAGACATTTTATCAGCGTGAATCTGAAATGTTTTCCAAAACCTTGCTATGTAGCTTATTATAAAGGACAGATTTTTCTCAGAGATTAATATTTATTTTTGAAAGGAATGATTTCTTAAATTATAGTTTTGAAACATTAACAACTGCTAGTAGACTCCCTTTTATTGAAGAGCTGGAAACCCTGGGCCCAGGAGACCTCCTTGATCCTAGTCCATGTGAATTGTTTAGTTTATTTGGTGCCACAGGGACTCTTCCATACTTATCAGAAGCTTCAGTTTAATATAGAAAAAGAGAGGCTCTGACATGTCAATATAATATTGCTAATGTTTTCCATGTTTACAATTCCAGGGTCAAAGTCAAGCCTCTTATTGTATTAATAATAGCAAAGCAAAAATAGGCTTTGTAGTTGTGAATTCATGGTTTTAAGGAATAATTTCCCTATGATTTTATTAATTCAAGCCATCCACTGACCCACTCAGGATTCCATTATTTATTCAGTTGTTATATCACAGTGTACCTTTAACTCTGAAAGACTATGAGAATGGATACGCGTTTTGATTCTTTACAGTCACCAACAGGGACTATTTCCTTCCTTCAGAAGTTATGTCGACTTAAAACATTAAAACGTACATTTAGTAAATGTTTAGAGCTTAGTGTGAAATGATGAAAACTTAGCTTTGCTCTCTTCATCCAGAAGAGCAGAGTTAGCAGTATAGTTCACGTGCTGGGAATTACATAGTGTGGCTGTATGTTTCTAGATTCTGTTACTCTCTGATTCGTAGACTAACAAGAATAAGAATTTTAATAAAACATCCCCAAAGAAACCCCAGACAGCCCCAACTCAGCAAGTCTTCTTGCTGTGAATGTGTGTGGAACCCATGTCTCACTCAACAGTGTCTAGCAGTCAAGTTAAACCAAAGCCACCAGGATGCTCCAGACACATTTGCTCAGCCAAGGCTCTTGCTTAGGACAGAGGTGAGGAATGGAAACGGGTGCTGCCACTGCTTCTTTTCCTACCTGTGGGCCTTGCTGCTCTACCATCCCCGCTCACCATCCTTTTAGTCTTCGAATTTATTCTTGGTGGGTGGGAGTGGGATTCACAGTACAGTTAGAGATTATCTGAGTGTCCTGCTCTTCAGGACAGACTGACTAGGAGGGTACCTCACAAAAGAACAAGCTTGTCTTCTCTACTTCCCCGTATGTGCAGCTGGAGATGTAACTCAGTTGGTACAGTACTTGCCTAGCATGCATGAAGTCCTAGGCTCAATTCCCAGCACCATCTAAACTAAGCATGGTGGTGTACTACTATAATTATAAGCCCATGGGAGATAGAGGCAGGAAGATCAGAATTTCAAGGTCATCTCTGGATATATAGGTATATATAGTGACTCTGAGGCCTTCCTGGTCTATGAACTCAAAAGGAAAGAAAAGAAAGAGGAAAGTAGGGAGGTAGGGAACACAAAAGGAAGAAAAGTAGGAAGGAAGGAAAGTAGGAAGGAAGGAAGGAAGGAAGGAAGGAAGGAAGGAAGGAAGGAAGGAAGGAAGGAAGGAAAGGGGGAGCAAGGAAGGAAGGTCAATCCAATTTCTTTTACTAGAGGTCACTCACAGACATGCACAGCAAAGTAACATCATACATTAGACCTTTCACTCATTAAGTCCCAATGGTGGTTTTGAGAAGATTCCTTCAGCTGGGATGGCTCAAGAGTTAATGAGTCTTAAGTTTCACTCACTTTGAGAACTGAACATGTCTTAGCCTCTGTTCCTCTTAGTATCACATGCTGTTTGGCCAACCAAACTCTTCTCATTAATTTTATTTCGTTAGACACTCACAAATTCAAGTTACCAAGATATGTGTGCTAATTAGGAGAGGCGGGGAGGATCTTGCCTCTTTTCCTCATTTGGTAGGTGGTATGACACACAGAGACTAAGAACTCACGTTCCCCCCACATTGGCTTTGTGCTGAAATTCAGAGAACCTCTCTGATTGTAGCTCATTTTCTCCCTGCTTACAAGTTCAGGCACTGACTGGACAGAACCAAGGAAGTAACGTGCTTCTGTGTTTTCCACTGTGCTCTAGGGATATTGATTGGCGTGCTGTACTCAAGTGAGTTAGGGAGCCTTGGGCTAACTGGAGCACAGCTTGCTGCTCTGCTGAGTCACAACAGTACCCCAGAGTAGTTAGGAGTGTGCAGCTGGCGACCTGTTCCTGTCCATCCTGACTCCACCTGGCTGTGAGGGTCACTTACAATCTCTATGCTTCAATTTTCTCATCTGCAAAATGAAGCCAGAAATGTATCAGCACTCATGATAATTATGATAGTTCCTCATATTCGTGTTTATAGAGTCCTTAGGACAGACACCAAATAGGTACCTTACAGGATTGCACTCATGTTTGTACAAATTACTGTTGTCATCCTTTTTAATTTAAAACTTTATGAGAATTTTGTATATAAGGACCGTATTTCTATCATTTCTATTTCTTCCTCTCTAATTCTGTCCATGTCTTCCTACTCCTCTTCTTTAATTATTATTGTTACAGGTGAGTCTATGAGAGTGTTCATGTGTGTTTGTGTGTGTGTGTGTGTGTGTGCATATGTGCAGAAATACACAGAGCCAACTGAGTCTATTTAGTGTTGCTTATATGTACATGTAGCGCTGACCATTTGGGATTGGGTAATGTATAAGGGGCTCATCTCTGGAGAAGATTGATTCTCCCTCTCTCAGCAGCTATTAATTGCCTAAAGTTCTTCACCTGGTGGTACCTTGTGAGATTCCTTCCATTCACATTGGCATGTCAATTGGCCATTGTGTGGGTCTTGTTTAGACTGCCAATATTGGTGAGGTTTCATGGAGCTCGTAAAAGGAAGATAAATGAGTTGGCCTTTCCCAATCTTGAAGATTCACTCATTCTTTCTGTTATGTTTGGAATAGCTGGCCTAGAATGAGGTCTAACAGTATAGCTGGAGGCATTGGGTAGGGAGTGCTTCATGTGTTTGGCCTATCTATTTCTTATTGTCAAATAGCTTCTGTGAGTTTTACTAGTTTACTGTTTGCTAGTTTAAAGAATAGATCATAACATGCCTGAAAGATATCCCCTGAAAGATGCCAAAAGCTTATACTGTTCATCAGTCAATTCCTGGGGGTTACCTGATGGCATCTGGAGGACACAGACTTACAAATACACTGATTTCCTTTATCTGTTTGCTTGAGAGACTTTTGTCTGTTAGCTGTGAGGCAGTGGCAGTGACTGCTCCAGTCACTAGGAATCAGACAAACTACTTCTGGCTCCCACAAGCTTAGACTATAATGAGAAACACCATAAACACAGAAATACCTCTGTCCAGAAGCCAGCAATGTAGCCACAACCCAGTTACTTTTATTTCTCAAGATTTCAGAATGCATGTTTAAGAACCAAGGACAAAATGGAGCCAAGTGGTGACATGTGCCTGGAACCTTGGTTCTTGGAAGGTAGGGGCAGGAATACTCAAAGCTCAGGACCAGCCTTAGCTATATAGTAAGCTTGAGGCAGGCCTAGATTATATGAGACTCTGTCCCAAAACAGAAGAGGAAAAGGAGAATGGTGAAGGCAGACTTCCTATATTTTAGCATACTTCAAATTATGTTCTAAAAATTAGCACTTAATAAAATAATTAGAATAACAGTATATTTAATCTCTTTTAAAATAACATCAAAAGTAAACATGAAGCCTGGACCATGAAGAATTCCCATGGATTTCCTATCATCGATGCCTACTTCGTCCCACCCCAAGGAGAGAGTTAAATAATCTGCCCTTTCTCAGACAAAATAGGGTAGTTTCTTCTTTCACTCTCAGCCTTTATTCAGGACAAACAGCTAGTTAGTTAAACTGTCAACTTGGCACAATCCAGAATCAGCTGGAAAGAGAATCTCAACACAGAATTGCCTAGATCAAGTTGTCCTGGGGGTGTATCTCTGGCAGATTATTTTAATAAGGGGTGTGGGAAGGCCCTCATAAAAGTAGGTGGTATCATTCCCAGGGTTTGAGTCCTAGACTATATTTTAAAAGGTGAAAGTGAGCTGCACTAGCATGCATACATTCATTTCCTCTCTGTCTCTGCTCTTGGCTGTGGATGTGATTATTTTCCTCAAGTTCCTGACACCTTGACTTCTTGACAGTGATGGACTAGAACCTGGAACTGAGAGCCATGATAAACTCTTCCCCCTCTAAGTTTCTTTTGTTGGGATGTTTTATTACAGTAACAGAAATGAAACTAAAACAGCCTCAGAGATATATAGTCTAATCTTTTACCTACGCTAGATTTTGTCTTTTAGTTCAAGGAACATGTGCAATAGTATAGCAACATTAAAGCCTTGTATCCAATCAGAAAGAGTCACACTTGCTGTACTGTAAGTAGCTGCAGCCACACTGCCTCCTCTCCGACTGGGTGGAGCACGGAACAGGACACACGAGATTGTCCTCGTGGCATGCCACACAATGAAAAGTAAAAATGTAGTTGGGAGGGTCACTGGACTTTGAATTCATTTCAAGGTAGGAAAACTGTGAACACACAAACACTTAGTATAAAGCCCATAATTAAATAAACCAAGAAGCACATAGTTTACCCAACAGCCCAGCTTTTGGTTGCTTCTTTACACTAATATGTAGTATTTGATAGGTTTAGAAAACATAGGACCTCAACATATACAGTTTTATGGCTAGAGGGGATTTGGACCCTCTTCCCATACTTATTTCTGTTACTGAGAGTTGCAGTAGGTGGGTCAGTTGTGGGATTGAAAATTTTATAAGCGAAATATTTTATTTATGAATAATTTCAAAAGGAGGTGTCATCCTGCTGAAACCTACACTTTTTTAAATAGAGTCATTGGTGAGTTTGCTAAGCAGAAAACAATATGCTTCAAATATTAAGTTCTTACAACTTTAGAATCAAACACCTTTAAACTATAATCTTTGTTTCAAGAACACTAAAATCCAAACAAAAGAAATTCTATTTTTATGATGCAGCTGATTTTTAAGAAGAATTTTTAAAAATGAAAGTACATAAGTGACACAACTTTTTAATTATTCTGCATGGGCATCTAAATGCAGTCACGGTTTTCCGTGCTCTGGAGTTAGATGAAATGGGGTGCCTTGAACCTCGTTGTTAACAGATATAGTCTACTTCATGGTAAGATAAAAATTTTGCCTCAATTCATTGTTTCAGAGAAAATGTCTTAGCTGTAATTTTGAAATAGGATTTAATGCCTCCAGGATTTGAGTGAATCCCAGTTATTATGAAATTTCCCAGAGGAAGGTGAGCAGGAGAGGAGGCCATTTTTGCCAGCATGAAATAAAATTTCCTATCAACTATTTGCTGTTCCTTGAATTTGTGTCTATATTATACCTGTATTATTATGGATTTTTATGGTGTTTTGTTTTGAGAAAAGGTCTCGCTATATAGCCTTAGCTTGCCTGAAGCTTACTATGTAGACCACAGTATAGACCTCTATGTAGACTATATGTAAATCTCCACATTCTAGGAGATCTATCTGCTTCTGCCTTTTAGTGCTGGGATTAAAGGCATACCTCACCACACATGGCTCGATGCTATTTTTTTGAAGCAGAGATTTGCTATGTCACCCTGGCTAACCTTTTACCTTCTAAGTAGGCCAGACTACCCTTGAACTTTGTAGTTATCATCCTGCCTCTGCCTCTTGAGTGCTGGGATTATAGGTGTAAGGCATTATGCCTGAACCTTTTTTAAAGATTTATTTCAGTGTGTGTGTGTGTGTGTGTGTGTGTGTGTGTGTGTGTGTGTGTGTGTGTGTGTTTGTGTGTGTGTGTTTGTGTGTGTGTGTGTGTTTGTGTGTGTGTTTGTGTGTGTGTGTTTGTGTGTGTGTGTGTGTTTGTGTGTGTGTTTGTGTGTGTGTGTGTGTGTGTGTTTGTGTGTGTGTGTGTGTTTGTGTGTGTGTGTGTGTGTGTGTGTGTGTTTGTGTGTGTGTGTGTGTGTGTGTGTGTGTGTGTTGTGTGTGTGTGTGTGTGTGTGTGTTTGTGTGTGTGTGTGTGTGTGTGTGTGTGTGTGTGTGTGTTGTGTGTGTGTGTGTTTGTGTGTGTGTGTGTGTGTGTGTGTGTGTTTGTGTGTGTGTGTGTGTGTACACACACGTGCACACGGGCGTGCATGTGCACACATACATGAGAGTACCTGTGGAGGCCAGAGAAGGGCATCAGATCCCATAGACCACTGCACGTGGGTGCTGGTAACTGAACTCAGGTCCTCTGAAGGAGCAGTAGGAATGCACTCTTTATCGTTGAGCCATCTCTCTAGTCCTTGTACATTTATTTGTTTGTAAGTAGCAGTTATATGCAATCTCTGTGTGTCGGATGGAGGTAGGAGATCGAAGGAGGAAAAAATGCACCTATCAGAAGAAATACAGGGATGAATCAAAGCAGAGAGGAGCAGAGAAGAGGTGAGAGAGAACCCAAGTCAAGCAAGGCAACATCTGTTAGAAGTGCTAGTGGGCAAGTAGGCTGTGCTGCCTATAATATAAGATCTCCTGCATTTATTCTAAAATCATTCTACACTGGGATATGGTGTATCCATTGGAATTTCATTGGGTATAATAACAAAACTTAAGTGTAAGCCCCATGCCCAGCAATAGATGGCCAACACAAAACAACTCTGGTATTTGTGCAGACGTTTTGTCCCATATTGCTTTGTTTGAACATTTTTTGACTTACTGGTCTTTTGCTTGTGTATTATGGTTTTCAATTTTATATTTTCATGGATTTTATGTGTATCTTCCTTATCTTTTTCTCTTGCTTTTTCTTTGTTATTGTTTCCCTGCTTGTTTTCTAAAGTGAGAGAGAAAGACAGGGCATGAAACCAGTTGAGGAGGTGCGGAGGACCTGGGAGGAGCTGGGGGAGGGGGAACAGTGATCAGAATATGTTGCATGAAAAACATTTTCAATAAAAAATAGTGTTTTGCTTTTATGTGTGTGTATACTTAATATATAATGTTTTAGAAAATGTTTTATGTATAAATACAATAAGACACATATGTAAGTATTTTATATCCACATATTGTAATTACGGATTTATAAGGATGTGTTATGGTTGGATGCAAATGTGCCCATAGGTCATGTGTTTGAACACTTGGTCTTCAGCTGGTGATGATGTTTTTAGGAGGTTATAGAAGCTCTGAGAGGTGTGACCTTAGAGGAAGTGAATCTCTAGGGGGCTGGCTTGAAGATTGTATCCCCGCTCACTTACTGCCCTTTCTCTGTTTGCTGAGCCTTCCTGCTCTGCTCTGCCTGCCAGCGTGGAGTCACTTTTTGCCATGTCTTCCAATTATAGACTAAATCCCGTGAAAGACCACCCCGTCCCCCAGCCTTCTTTAACTTGCTTCTTGTCAGGTGTTTGGCCAGGGTGAGAAAAATAAGTAATATATCTTTAAAATTAAATATGTAGTTGGCATTCTTATCTTTGGGTTTAAGGAGTCAACCAAATATGGATTATAAATATTTAGGGGAAAATGTGTCTGCCCAGAGTATGAGCCAACTCTCTCTTCTTGTCATTATTCCCTAAACCACACAGCTTAGCCACTATCTCCACACCAATTACACCATATTGAGTAATACAAGTTTGTCACCAGAAGTTTCTTCCTGAGTAGGACTACAGAGACTCTATTCTCCCTGTCTAAACCAAAGTTTGAGTTTACCAGAGTTTCTCCTAGGAAACCAACGAGTTTATTGGGCTTTCTTAAAAGAGAATGGGTGAGGGCTTACAGGAAGGAACACTGGTGACCTTGCAGCAGTCACACTAGAAGGTATGTATCCAGCAGGGATGATGGCTCCCCCATGGATGCACAAGGAGAGACCTCTTAAGTATCCCTACCATATACTAGCCCCTTCCCTAGTCCAACATTGCATGTTGCATACAACTGATTGGAGGAGTGTCTGGATTCTCAAGGGAAGGTCCAATGACTGCCTTCTCGTTCTCTGAGGGAACGTCACCAGTAAGCCAGCCCAGCTGTGAGGATCTTCTGCAAGTGGACACAGCTAGTATTAACCACAGCTGGTGGTTAGTCAGCTAAGAGGATAGGGCTGTATAACACAAGTGCTCTAATGTTTATAGTGTATAGGAGAATTGCTACATGCAAATACTAAGCCATTTTATATAGTCACTTGAGCACCCTTGGATTTTGGGTTTTGGTATCCATGGCATACTGGAGTGGCCTGAAATTATTCCTTCATAAATACCAAGGGATACACACATAGCTAGCATACACCCACACACCTTATATGCACACACACACACACACACACACACACACACACACATGTACACGTACACCCAGCATGCACATATAAGCACAGATATCCCTAGCATGTATACATACCCATACTCCAGTATGTACACACATATACACACACACACGTGCACACACATTTTCCTTACCCATTATATTATGTCTTTTTGATGAAGTAGGAAACATTAACTTGAGAGCATCACACCTCCTAGGAAACACGTGTGAGTATCCTGTCATACAATAGGGTGACTGAGTGACCACTGAGTACAGAACATTCCACAACGCTAGAGGAAACATGCCTGAGTGGTTCACCACAAGAGCATGATATTATTTGAATCTGATACTGAACCTGTTGCACAAACCACACGACATGTTCATGTACTGCCTGGTGCCCATTAATACATACAGTTTTATGTTTTTATAAGTACATTTAAGAGGAATTTTTAAAAGCTTCAAATAAAAACATTTATTCAATCGATTAGTTCTACAGTCTTATATGTTTTGAACAACAGAACCCAGAGTATGACATATAGTGTATTTTTATCCAGGAACAGTTCAAGGAGTTAAGTGGCTTTTAAGAAGTGTCTCGAGAATGAAGCCGGTTCACTTTTCAGAGGAGAAAACCCTTCTGGGCATTTTTTAATGTTTTGTTCAAGACTGGTGAGTCCAGAAGCAGCTTGAAGACTGCATTGCTCTGTGTCCTATGAACTGAATATTGGAATAAGATTTGAAAGTCCTTCCCCTCTGTGCTGTCTGTCCCCGTTTCCAAATTTCCAAAGCATTTGTTTTGTGAAATCCTAAATGGAAACACATTTTGGTGCCGTATTTTCAAACAAACCATCCCTTTTTGAACTCTGCAGCCTTGAAGCACTAACACAACAACATATCAAGTTTAAAAAGTTTCAGATAAACTATGTTCAAGATACACACACACATACACACACACGCACACACACATATACACATATGGAAAATGTCTTATTTTTTGCCGCATCTCATTTCCTTTTCTCACAGGACCACAAGACTCTAGGAAACCTTGAGTGTGACAAGCTCTCACTCTCTCTTTCTGACACATGCTGGCTGACAGATTCAAACTCCTTGCAAGTCCCCTTGTCTGGGTATACTGATGGTTCTGTCCAAGCATGCTGACGGCTGAGGACAAAATCATCTAAAGCACATTTGCCTGTCTGTGAAGCTCCGTTAATACCAGCTAGTAACCAGCACTCTAAACATCTAGATGAAATTTGGTGCATTTTGCTAAAATCATCCCTGTAAGAACTGTCCTACAAATCTGGATTTTACACGTGTTGCCTTGAGATAGAAAGAACAATAAAGTGGGAAAGTATCTGTTCTGAGCTCTCTGTGTCTCCTGAATGAGAGTATTTAAAACAGCTGTACAACACTACCACATTGCTTTACAAAGATAATGTAAAATATCCAAGTTCCATAAAGTCATCTCCTGTGATTCCAGTCTTACTTATTCAAATAAAGGAGAGTTCTTAATTTAATTTGCCTTTTAAGATCATACAAAGATTAAGCCTGATGAAACACCAAAATAAACAAAATAACTGCCAAACAGCCTGATAATCTTGTGGGAATGGGAGAATCCAGGATAATTTCTCTTCCATCTTGGACTGAACATTCCATAAGCACATACATGATTTATAGTTACATTATAGTGGTCTAAATTTTAAGAAAAATGCATGCAATGGTTAGGAGCGAAAGGTGCAAATCTCAAGGAGGTAGAAAATAAAAAACATGATTTACTCTGTTTTCCTGGCCATGCTAGCTGCCAGGTGTTCGCCCTTTGATCCAGCCCACCGGCAATGATTTTCTGAAGTGGTTTCCGACAGTGTCTGACATCATTTATAGTGCTCTTGAACAATCTTGTAATGTGCTAAACTACACCAAATTAAGTGAGTTAGTGGCCCCAAAAAAAGAGTCCAGTGGACCCAGGGGTGTTGTGAGGGTTTTGCTTCTTGTTGCCTGTTGTATTTACAGCTCAGAGGGAAGATTTCTAAGACCTTGAGTGGTGGGTTTGTGGAGAGCCACAGTAAAGCTGGGATGAGGAGGAATGGAGTCCATAATCTTGGGCATATTTAAATTCCACATTGTTTTTATAAAGTAACTCATATGTCTTTTTAAAAGTCATTCAACAGTGCATTCATTCCATCACTCACCAAGTATCTACTGACTTCCTATAACAGGTGGCTAAATGTGTCACATGGGAAATAAAGATGAGAGATACCCACACTTACCTTGTTCTGGAAGAGTTTATTATGGCCAATAGCAGAGATGATATGTTGAAATGAATGGGCTCAAAGGCAGAATAATGTGTTGACTAGAAAATGATGCTGTATTTAAGTTCAGAGGAAGGAGAGATTCCTTCCAGCTGGGGTGACCAAGAATATATTCAATCACTCACTTAACTATCCATTAGCTTAATACCAAGTCAGGGACTTGGTTAACTCTAAGTATTTGTAAAGAGATAGGTAAAATACATTCATTCAGTCATCATATAGTGAGAGTACACTATATGCCAGATATTGTCTGGACTCTGGATTGTTGTTGATGAAATTGGGCCTTTCTCATGGTGCTTATATTGTATTAGGAGCAAGCAAATCTATAAATAAAGATAGACTGATGTCATAGATAATTAGTGTCTCTGGAAAAAAGCAAACCAGTTTACTACAGTAGATGATGAATGCATGAAAGATCATGTTAGAGTATATGGCTAGGCAAGTTTCTGGGAAGAGGAGTGTAAAAGAGGCAATGTTAGTAAAAAAAGATCTTGCCTGAGATGGTAGAGTTTGTTGATTTTGAGTACTGGATGGGCCACCTGAAGGGCTGAGAAAGGTGACCATAATGGAGGATGGTGGTCAGGGTGGTTAGGGTTCATTTGTCCATTGTAGTTCTAGGACTGGTGCAGTCTCTGGAAGCTTTTGGTCTGGGATGAGGTAGGATGTGAATTTAAGACTCATCTTCAGTAGCTCAGAATAGAAGAAACTGGAAACAAGTCAGGAAACCCCTGCGGTGATAGTGTGTTCAGTAAGGACTGATCGGGTTTGGGGTAATTTCTTCTTTTCTTTTCTTTCTTCTTTTTTTCTTTTTCCTTTTTCTTTTTCTTTCCTTTTTTTTTGGGGGGGGGTTGGTTCGAGACAGGGTTTCTTTCTCTGTTATACCTCTGGCTATTCTGGAACTCACTTTGTAGACTAGGCTGGCCTTGAACTCACAGAGCTCTGCCTGCCTCTGCCTCCTAGGATTAAAGGTGAGCGCCACCACTGCTAGGCTATGATTTTTTTTTTTTCTTAAAGGATGGGACTTGAAATGTGAGAGAAAGAGAGGAAGCAAAGATAATTCCTATGGTTTTCAGTCTGAGGATCTGCGTGGATTTGAGAACATTGACCAATGGTGGAAAGACCTGGAAGAAGAAGTTTGGGAAGGGATGTTAAGAATTCTGATTTGAGTATCATGCGACATCCTAGATCTGCCATAACAAGTTACACGAGCTTGGCAATTTAAAATAATAGATATTTACATAGGTTCTGGAGGCCATATGTCAGAATTAGGGTGCCAACATGGCCACATACCCTCTGGAGTCCCTGAGGAAAGAACCTACCCATTTTCCTCCAGGTTCTAGTGAGCTGCAAGCGCCCTTTGTTTTGAAGCCCCATCACTTCAACCTCTGCCTTCACTTTGCTTTCTTCTCTGTGTCTGCCTTTGCTCCTGTTTTTTATAGGGCACTTAACATTGGAGATCCACCTGAATTAACTGAGATTATCATACTTTGAAATCCTTCATTTAATTATTTCTGCCAAGACTCCTTTTCCCCCAAATAATGTGGTGGTCACAGATTCTAAATGTTGGCACCACACTCAATTTGGGGAACCACATTCGATTTATCACATGTATGTTCATTGGAATAGCCTCACAGAGGAACAGAAGCAGGCTAGGAAAGAGCTACCTGTGAGACAAGAAGAAAACTGGAACATGATCCTGTCTGGTAAGGTATGAGAGCACAGTGCCTCAAGTCAGAATTTGTGAAAGTGGTAAATTCTTCACTGGGTAGGCCAACATGGTGATTGATGATGTATCACCTGGTATACACTGTAACACCACAGGGGCCTCAAGGCTAATAGGCTAAGTGATGCAGAGCACAGGTAGAGAATGAGATTAAGGGAGGGGGGGAGAAGGGGGAAGGAGGAGAGAGAGGGAGAGAGGAGGGAAAGAGAGAGGGAGGGAGAGAGGGCTCAGCAAAGAAGGTTTGGTATGCTGTGAGAATGTGGGGGAGGGACAGCTGAGACTTGGCTGTGGAGGTGGGTGGGGAAGGAGCTCATCTGAAAGCTAAGGAGTTGCAGGTTTATTGGGGTTGGGGTGGGGCAGGTGTAGAGGAAGGGAAGAGAGGGTCTAGTGTAGTCAGAGAGAACAAAAAGCCACTAACAGGCTTTCCAGAGGACAGAGATATAAACACAAGTGCAGGCATAACCAGGATCCTGGGGATAAGGATTTGGGACTCCTTGGCCAATAGAAAGGGTACTGAAAGTCAGGAGAGTGGATGAGCGACAGAGAGAAAGGAGAGCCAGGAGCCGGGCTGGGAATAGCAGGAATCAGAGGCAACCAGAGGAAACAGGCTTCAGCATGGTGGCATCCTCATAGAATCTCAGCATTCAGGTGGCAGAGGCAGGAGGTTTGCAGGTCTGATGCTAGCCTAAGCTATTTAGTGAGTATAAAGTCAGCCTGGACTACATAGTGTGACCATATTTATTTATTTATTTATTTAAAATTGGAAAACATGAGTAGAGAGGAAGGATAGATTCTAGAAGCTACAGAAGAAGGTAGATCAGAAGAGGAACCATTCCTTAGGTGAGCAACAGTGAAGTTCATTAATCCGACCACTGAACAATCCACATGGTGAAATTAATTAACGCAAGCAATTAATCAAAGCAAGCAAGCTCTTTCATTCTTGTACATGGGCTGCCTCTCCCTAAAAACAGGGTTCAAGAGGTCACCACTGGGTGTGAGGAAGTCAAGGTAGCTCAAGGTTAGGGGGAAATGGGGAAAATAGGTGGGGTTATAAGAGCAGAATATAACACGGTGGACAAATCAACAGGGAGTCATAGCAACAGGGAGTCATAACAACAGGTAGTCAGGACCTTTCTGAAATAAAGGTAGGGTTGCAAGACGGTTATAAAGAATGTTTTGAAACAAAGACACGATTGCCTTTCCTGGAACAGGCAGTACAGAACCATTTGTAGTTAAGGTTACAGGTGGGACACAGCCCAATCCTTGAAAAACAGAAGTTTAATAAAAAACAAGAATTAATCTAGTTTGTCTTTACTGTAAGATGGCTTTGAAGACTAAGATGGAGGCAGGCTGGTTCTTCATCTGTGTGCTTGGCCAGAGCAGCTTCAGTGTAGGTGAGGTAGGAGTCAGATAGCAAGAAGGTGGCAGAGAGGTTCAGGGGTGAGTGGAGGCAGGAGCTCTCAGGGGGAAATGGGATGAAAAATGAAGCTGCACTGGCAAGGTCACCTGGAACTGTTGGAGGACTAAGCCAGTGAGCCACTTCCTGTGGCCCTGCATCCATCACCTTCCATACTTAGACTGGAAAAGCATTCAGTGGCAGCCTCCTTAGTGGCTTCAGGAGAGGAACAACTCAACAGAGAAGGATCCTCAGTACCTAGCAGGAAAAGAGGATGATGAAGAGACAAAGATCTAGAGGAGAAGGAAGAGGGCAGGGTAACCCTGGACAGGGAGATACCCTCTTCTGCAACTGAAGAGCACCTAGGGCAGTTGCCAGGGGTAGTTACAGGTTCCCTGGCAGCATTTCAAGAGGTTGTTGCCTTCATCCTTGCATCGTCATAGCCACGTGGAGGACACATGAGTCTTGGCAGATGAATCACCCCATTGGAGCAGGTCTTGTCAAGGTCACCATGACTTCCAGCATTACTAATGGTCAACTTTTAGCCTTCCTCTTACTCATTAACAGTATTAGACACTGCTGATCAGTCGTTGTTCTCCAAAATAGTCTCTTCTAATTTTCTAGCTCAACCAGTATCCATGCATTATATATATATATATATATATATATATATATATATATATATATATATATATATATATATATATCTGAGCCCTATTTCTTATTTCAGTCACTGCTATGAAAAGCATTCATCTGAAGGCTTTCCAACTTTAGGCTTTGTACAAGTTGGTCATGACTTGCTTTTCTTGCTTCCTGTCCTGGCATGATGGAACTAGATAGTAGCAGACATCAGGTCACAGTAACTCAAACAGAATCCAGAAATGCAGGGCAGTTCACACTTCTTGGAGCAACCTTTTGTTATCCAGGATAGGATCCAATGGTTGCATGCTTTTCCCATTTTTCCTGAAGTGGATCTTTGGAGACTCATTTCATATGGAATTCATGAAGGCCCGACAGGACTGCCTCATCTATATAGTGTTCCCCTATTCCAGTTTTATTCTCATTATCCCTTTCTGGAACACATTCTAAAATAAACTTCTTCATACACAGACCTCTATTTCAGTCTTAAGGAAAGACCAGGTTAAGAGTCCTGGTACTGGGCAGAGCCATAAGTGTGTCTGGACATACAGCTTCAACAGGTTCCTATATAGCTCTGTTACTTCACAGATAGATCCTGGGTCTGATTTTCAGCAGTGTCTCTATTGTTGTAGATGTGGTAGAGTTTAGGCCCTCAGTTGATTGTTGGTTGCTTGAGATTATACTGTTAGCCAATTCCATGACCTAAATAGTTCTTTCCAGCCCGATAAAGTTCAAGTAGCAAAGACACATTTTGTTTGTGTCTACATGCAGAGATTAGCACCACCCCACTTATCACTAGAAATGATATTTGCATTGACACATGACTGAGAAATGATCCAGTTTCAAAATTCTACTCTGGAACTACTTCCTAGAGTCACAGATGTTACCAAGAGTCTTAATCTTAACTCCTCAAAAGAAGAGCCCCAAATAAAGGTCTATATGCAGGTAGTTTGGTTTAGAATGTGTTCTTCATGGGGAGGATAAAGATACAAGGACAGCAGACAAGGAAGAAGAATCCAGAATGGCTGACTCAATCCAATAGTATCTTCATCTAGTGCGCATCTGCCAACTTGGGCCCAGAAAATAGTGGGGAATGCATTTAACCAGGTGGTGTTATCAGTTCAAAAGAGAGCTCTAAGCTGGAGTAACACTCAGAATGCTTCATTTTATAGGGACCTATTGAGGTGACCAATGAGCAGAAGATGTGATAATAGTGTCAGTAACTGGAGAATGTGATCTGGCAGACAGAGGATACATTTCACTGGTGGGAAACTGTGTCTCTCACTCAATGCCCAGAGCAGTGTCAGCTGCAATCCAGAAACTACTGCCGGAAGAAAGGCTGGGTACTCCAGGATACTAGTTCTCAACTTGGGACATTTTTATTCTCAAGAAATGCATTTCAATGTTGGGAGACACTTTTGGTTGTCATGGTTGGGAAGGGCAAGGCTCGGATGTTACTGGCACCCAGTAGGAGACCTTATTACAATGGTAACAAACCTTCAAAATAAACATGCACCCATCCCCAAATGTCAATAGTGCTGTCACTGAGAAGCCCCATTCTAGAAGGTCTCTGGAACACCACTACAATATGTATGATAAGTAAGAAATTGTCCCCATTTCCTTTCTCAGAAGGACTTGCAGCCAGGGAACCTGGTGGATGGGAGATAGTGCCCTCTCTGCCACGACTTCCTTGTTTAATTCAGTTAGCAAATTAACTGGTAGAGGAAGATACTGCCTCTCCCTTCCCACCTGCCTTCTCCTGGGGCAGGCAGTTCAGATGCATGTGGGTGGACTTGACAAATCCCCAGGCTTCAGTTGAAGTATCAGAGAGGACGCTTCTAGGGGCTTTCACAGCCCAATTCTGCTAGAAGCCACAGGAAAGACTAAGGATGATATGTGGAAGCTTTAATACTTGTACAAGTAGTAAGAAGTCCATGTCATCAGTTTTAGGCCACTAAACAAAAATGATGCCATAGCAGGCCATCCGTGTCTACCACTCAGTTCTTAGAAACATTCAGTTCAAAGATGAAATTCATTTCAAGTGCTCATTGGCTTCTCTGGTTCTCTTTGCCTTATATAAAAAAAGTCTCATGTAGCTCATGCTAATTCCAAACTCAAAATAAGAATGACTTTGAACTTCGATCCTCCTGACTGCTAGTTTTACAGATGTGTAGCCATGCCTAGTTTTATGAGATCCTGAGAATTTAAATCCAGGGCTTCATGAATGCTAGGCAACCACTCTACCTATTTACTAGGTCACCAGGCCTCTCTTTACTTTCTTGAAGGCTCCACAGAACAAAAGATTATTCTTGTTATGATGGGGAGATGAATCTGTGGGTTATTTATTATAGAATACCAGTTGGAGTGAGCTAACATGCTATGCTTCTCTTCCTTCTAACTCTGTGTCTGGAAGATTCCTCCATTACCCATTTAATTTCTTTCCATATCTACAGCCCTTCTGTGTTTTTACTTAGTTCAACAATCTCTCCTTCTCTCTTACTTCCCTCTCTTTCTCTCCGTTCTTCTATGCACCCTCCGTGTGTGTGTTTGTGTGTGCGCATGTGCCATGGTGTACATGTATGAGTCAGAGGGTAAGAGAACACGTTTGGATATTGGTCCTCACCTTGCATCTTGTTTGAGATAGAGCCTCTCATTGTTTGCTATTGCTGCAGGTGCCAGGGTAGCTGGCCTGAGGGCTTCTGGGAAGTGTCCTGTCTCCGCCTCCCATCTTGCATGGGAGCACAAGGATTATAGATATTTTCTGAGGCATCCAGCCTCATATGTGTGTTGGAGATCCAAACTCAGGTCCTCTCGTGAAGCTCTCTTCCCACGTAGTCATATCCCCAGCCCTCAAAACGACTTTGACAATATTAAATGTATTTTTAGTTGTTGCTGTGTGGAACCCTGGACGGAAGGAAGCACCTGGGTTCCTTTTCTTCCTGCAAGAGCTATTTCACCAGGTGAGTCCAAGAAGCCTCTTACTGATTACGTCTGTCTCACTGATGAGTGGGGTTGGTATGCCAGAAATCTAACTTTGTTCTTATGCTTCATTACTGAAATTCACAGACTGGAGGGTATTTCACTGCAGCAATGAGTGGGACTTTTATCCTTCAGTTGCACACATTGAAAATGCTATTTGTTACTTGTTTAATCGTTGTTAGATGG
The DNA here is from genome assembly GCA_026225945.1 of Cricetomys ansorgei. NCBI lineage: Eukaryota > Metazoa > Chordata > Mammalia > Rodentia > Nesomyidae > Cricetomys > Cricetomys ansorgei. Next base: position 1,135,284 of record JAMJFZ010001258.1, on the reverse strand, counting down.
TTTTATGGTAGTCTGGAGAAAAGTTCTGCTTATTGTTAAGTTCTGTAAAGAAGGAAATGAGGATGTCTTAGTTATATTTAAATATTTGTATGTGTTTTCATATGTGTATCCATGAATCTGCTTACATACACCTGGAAGCAAAAATGTTTGTATTCATTTTAAAGCCTTAAAACCAGAGGTGACTTTGGGAGGATTTCATCTAATCCATTTATTTTGCATACCAGGAAAATGTATTTCACAGAATTTAAATATTTGACTGAGGGTTGGGATTTGGCTCAGTGGGTAAAAGTACTTGTCGTGCAAGCATGAAGACCTGAGTTTGAATCCCCACAACCCACATATTAGCCAGATATGTAAGGCTACCATCTGTAATTCCAGCACTTCCACAGGGAGAGGGAAGGGGAGTCAGGGAAATCCCCAGAGGCTCACAAGTCAGATAATCAGGCAGGTACAATGGAAACCCAACAGACACTTTGTCTCCAGCAAGGTGGAAGGTGAGGACTAACACCTGAGGTTGTCTTTTGACCTTGACACACATGCTGTGTCTCACACACACCCCCTACACACAGAAACACACATAGACACACAGAGACACAGACACACACACACACATAGACACACACACACTCACATATACACACAGAGACTCACACAGATATACACACACAGAGACACACACATGGACAAATACACAGACACCCCTCCCACAGGCACACACACACACACACACACACACACACACACACACGCCACACCATAGACAGGGGCAAAAACTTATCTGTATGTAATAGGAGTTGAGGGTGCAAAGAGTCCCCCAGGGTAGGAGAAACTGAGGCCCCTCCTCCTTCCTGCATTTTGGCAGGTCCGCTGGCAGCCCACCCTTGCCTGGTGGTCATGCAATCGGTGTGCTAGTTTGGCAGGTGGGCTACTTGTCCAACCTGCCCCCACCCACCTAATATATTCCTTCATCCTCCCTGAATAAAACAACCTTTGGCTTCCATCATAAGCCAGTCCCAGGGTTTTCCTTTCACCCTGTACCATTCTCAGCTCAACAATAGGATTTGCGCCCATCCAGACCCAAGTCCCTTTCCTTTCCCGAAAACCCCTCTTCCCACGTTCCTGCCCATGATCTCTGCCCTCCACACCCCACCCCTGCCCGGCCAGCATGGAGAACAAAATCTGGCCAGCAGGCAGCACCGGGGAGAGAGAGGCCGGAACACCGGGGACCTACACACACACACACACACACACACAATTTATATAATAATTATTTACCCGGTACTACAGAACTAAAGTCATGGAGTCTACATCAGAACCAGATCTCCTGACTGCCTGTCACCTTTTTTCTCCTTGCTATACAGTCTCTAGCCTTTGAGTTTCAGAACTGAAAATCTCAGCCTTAGGTGCCATGAGGTTTAGTAATTCTCTGAGGAGCCTCCTTTCATCATGGATTGAGTGGACCCACAAAGATCCAGACAGACATTCCCATACCTGCTCTTCTTCATCCAGTTTTGCTTTGTGTATGTGTGTTCTTGGGGCATGCCTAGGTAAATAAGTAAAATTATCCTCTGTGATAATTAGGTTGTGGTTCTCTTTGTCACTTAGAGAATTGTTGTAGATGTTTGTTTTATTACATATAAAATAATCGTTTTGTGCACTGTTGGGAGAAAGGCTGCCTAAGTCTTGGTGTTTTGTATTGTCTGCAGGGGTTGGATTTATGCGGGGGATGTTTGATTGCTCATGATCTGCATGTGCTATCAGTAGAACACCTGAGGAGTTCTGTATCAATTAAAAAAAAAAGAAACAAAAACCCCTGAGCTGTGATGCTCAGGGTTCCATTGTCCAGTATGGTGCTGGCCAAGATGGTGGTTCCCTCTGCTGAGGTCTGGCAGGGCTTGCACCTATAGAAATGCCTCCTTGCTGAACACACACGGTTAACTACTGTAGAGAATAGTAATGACGATGTGTATGATATAGAGTTCAAAGCCAATGAGTTATTACTAGATCTCTGTTAGTCTTTTTGTAGCTTCTGAATTACAATATAATTATATAATTTCCCCCTTGACTCTCCTCCCTCCATCCTTCCCATGCATCCCCTTGCTCTATCTCAAATTCTTAGCCTCTTTTATTTTAACTGTTATTACATATACACGTGTATATGTTCGTGTGGACACACATACATATTTCTAAATATAAGAGTACCTATATGTATCATCTCAGGGCTGACTAGTTGGTATTGAATAACCAATATGAGGTGTCCTCCCTGGGGAAGACTATTCTTCCCACTCTCGGCATCCTCCACTAGCCTGTAGTTCTTTATCTAGGTTTGAGGCATTGAGAGCTTTCCCCTTCCATGTTAGCAGGCCCCTTCGTGGTGTTTTTTGTCCAGGTCTTTTTTAGGCAGCCATGTTGGTAAGACTTCATGTGTATACCCTGGCTGACATTTCTGGGAAAAGCAATCTCACAGCAAACTTCCTATTCTTCTAGCTCTTAGAATCTTTCTGTCCCCTCTTCTGCAGTGACCACTGAGCTTTAGGTGCAGGGATTGTGTTCTTGGTGTATCAGCTAGATACCACATGACCTCTTATTTTATGCATTTTGGTTGGTTGTGGTTTTATAAGAAACAATAATGACTTTTCCAATAATACCTGCTATACTTATTTTTCCACATGATGTCCCACTAAAACTACTTCTGCTTAGCTATATCATCTGGTTATTCAATTCTGCACCAATAGAATAGATTTATATCCATTTAGGCCATTTTTTTCAAGGCCTATTAATTTAAAAGCATGCTCAGTTTTGACTACTGCTTAGTGGCTGGGAAATAACAAAGGAAGAAAAAAGGAGATAAACCTTTCTCAAACTGATATAAACCAAGAAGGGTGATGGAAGAGGTGTCACAAAAAATGAAAAAAAGAAAAAAGAGAAGAAAAGAAAAAAGAAAGCACCTCTTGGGAACATTAGTTCACCATCCTTGACCAATCAGAGGCAGGGCTTATTTAACAGAGGTAGAGGGAAGGAGCATTTGAATTCTAGTCTTCAGAAACGCAGGCAGCTGACTGTACAACGACCATGAATGTGAAGCTCATGATGGCTGTGCTCGCTGGCAGTATCAGCTTTGCCCAGCCTAGGCCATCTTTGTGATTCCTGGGAACTGTCCAGAAATGTGGCCTTCAGAAAGTTCAGCAGGTCTTCTCTGTATTCTTATGAAAGAGAGATTATAGTTATTCCCTCAAGCATACGAGTTACATCCTTCTGAAAATAAACCAGAGGATTTCCTGTTATGTAAAACACAGATATTAAAAAGAGGGAAGAGCTGTCTCTGCATGTTTCTGCATTCGTGCTGTTTGTATTATTTTAGTCATTCACTCCATTATTTATATACTGACTAATTCCCCAAGAAAAGTTTATCATAAAATGATGTGTTTCTTTAAAAACAAATTAAGTTCATTTTATTTGAAAAAACAGAACTGATACAATCCAAAAAAAAAAAAAAAATACAAGAAATACTGAAATGGAATTAGGTTTTTGGAACTAGGCTTGTGTATGTTCATATTTTACATATATTCAAATACAAATACGCATAACATGCTTCAGAACAATGCTATTTTTGAATGAAGAGATAATCTATGGATCACCAATTTTGTTTGTTGGAAAACAATTTTTGACCTGAGTATATTTTTACATTTCTTTCCAGTCTTCATGTTACGGCTTCAGTCGCTTGAGTCTAAAACATTTTGTACAGGCTGGTGCCCTGAATTCTCACCCCAGCTTGTGGCATAGTTTTGAGGGCTCATAGGCTTCAGGAGGAAGGGCCTGGGAGGTGGAAGTGTATGATTGGTGGTTGGCCTTTGAGTGTTATACCTAGATCCGCTTTCAGCCAGCTTTGCCAGCTTTGTGGCAGTAGCCCTGTGTACTGTCACTCTGCCTCACGTACTTACCTGCCAAGACAGGGCCACACTCCCCACCAGAACGGACTGAAATCCCTATGAGCTCAGGAAGTTGAAGCTTGTTTTTCCTCCGTTGTTTCTGTCTTTTTTTGGGGGGGGGTAACTACACCATTTCCCCACATCCAAAAGACGCTGACTTTATCACAGTGTGGGGCCTGGGAAGCTGCATAAAGAGGCTGAATCATTCACAGTGTGGGACTTGGAAACCTGTGGTTCTAAACAAGTGTCATGAAGCTTCCTGATACCCGCTAATATCTGTGAGGTACCATCCAAGGAGACCTTCTTCTTCCTATTCCTGTTTCTCAAGAGAAAAGTAAAGCATAAATTAAAATGGGAAGTACCTATTATTTCTTTTAACAAGTATGTGTGCGAGTATGTGCACATGTGTGAAGGTACCTGCCAAGGCCAGAAGAGGTTTCAGAATTTCCAGGAGCTGGAGTTACGAGATGCTGGACATGGGAGCTGGGGACCCAACTCCAGTCCTCTGCAAGGGTGTCTTAACAGGTGAGCCATCTCTCTGACCTACCTCTAAGTTTTAAATGATATCCTTCAAGAAGAAGAAAAAGTTCATATTCAAGCACAAGAAAGTCATATTCTATTTCTGCATAGAAAAGGCACACAGCTTCAGATCAGTGCTTCTGAGTGTTCGTCTACGAGCATCAAGATGCCGCTTTGATTTGCTGCGGTATTCAGCGATCTGACTTCCCTTTCTTCACAGCATTCACCAGTTTAACTAAGTAAGTACAGATGCAATTACTTATTTGGCTTGAAGACTCTCCACTGGGCTGGGTACTATTAGTTTGAATGACAAGATCATCTGGTGGGCTGGAGGATGGATCTCATCTAGGAAGGCCTCTTGTGTCTACACCCACTGTGAGCATGATTTCTGTGAATTCCAAATTCAGATTTCTTTGACATTTGAGGATTGCTTTATAATGCTTTCACTATTTGATGTTTTGTGATACTATCCAAACCAGGCTTTAAAATTATGCAGAAAATAGTTAACTCGTGGGATGTCCTGACACTGCATCATTAGTGGTGCTCTGAGGTCCTCAGGATCCCCCCAGCCCTGGACAGAAAGCTCAGGACGAGAATACAGCACCCTAGAAGTACCATAAGCATATCCTCCCCAGCACCAGCCTGGATTCTGCCTCAGAAGCCTTCTTGTCCTGGGTATTTTGTACTCTGTGGGTAGACCACTCTCCATTTCTTCACCTTCAACCTAAGAAAGAATACAGAGGAGTGGGATTCATTCCAGACATGTTCGTCTGTAAAACCTTGGTTACTTGGGAGACCGTAGCCAGTCACAAGAAAGGCCAGTCCAGGGAATTCTATCATCATCACCACCACTGACTACACCATCACCAGACACACGTGGACATAGATGCCCCATGCTTCCAATATGTGAGAAACTAAGCGCGTACATACATGAACACATTTCATCTTCACAGCAATCTTATGAGGCAGATCTTATCTTGCTTTTAGAGAGTAAAAACCTGAGGCACAGGCAGTTTCAAAACTTGCAGGGGGAAACCAGAGCTAGAAGCCGAGCCCGTGGGGTCCTGGCCTCAAGTACATGATGCTGCCCACTTCTCTACAACATCACAGCCAAGCTAGAGCTTGAGTAACAGACCTTATGTTTCTATGACCCTCACAGAGGCCGTCCCCATTTGAAAAATAGTCATCTGAAGCTGCAAAATGTTTTAATGATTTTCTTTCTGTGGCTCTGTCATGAATGAACCTATAAATATTTAATTGCTTAGATTGACATCCTTTCTCCATCTGAGAAAATTTTAATTCCCAGCCATGAGATGTTAACAAAGATTTTTCACCTTGTCTCCTTGATTTTCATTTGATTCTAGCACCTCAAATCATGTTGTAGAAATCTCCCAGGATAATTCAGTACGAAGAATAAGTCTATTCACTCAGGAAAGCTGAATGCTATTCAGTTCTTTCAAAGAAATTTGGGACAGATGTGTTTTTCCTTCTTCTTCAACGAATCCAGAAGACAAAAAAAAAAGGATTTTATTTCTTGTGAAATGCATTTTCGCGTTCATCTCAGTATGTGGGGCTGTCAAAGCTTATAAGTTTGGCAGTGTTCTAACGTGGCCATTCTGTTCTCCGTTAGAAACTTATTAAATCTATATTTTTATGAAAACCAGAATGCAGTAGAAGGTTTTTTTCATCTTTGACATTTACTTGTTGGCTAGTGTTTTTAAGTCACTCAGGATCTCAAACCAGAATGACAGTACCTCCAGGACTTAAGGCTTATTGGAAAGTGGGAGGTATCAGGAAAGCTGTTGCCTACCAATTCGGAGCCATGTTTGGGTAATCAAAGAGGCTGTCAGAGCCATCAAGTAGCCCTTGTAGGTTGATGTCAGCTTCTCAGGAGACAGTAGATGACTTTTCTTCCCCTGGCTCCTTGGAGTGCCTTGTATGATAATGCCATCAAAGTGGACTGTGCACACTCAGTGGGGTTTTTCAAAGTCTTGGTGTGGTCTTGCTTGGAGGCAGAAGGGCTGATTGCACAGTGTTTATGGATCTAGGATCCTAAGAATTTTCTGAATCATTTCCTGGAACTTAATGAGGTTCCTTTTGACACCACCACCACCCAATCCACAAGGTCCTAGGGAACATTCTAACTAACCTCCTCTGATTTAACGTGTCTATTCAGCTTCAGTTTTAATTCCCCAGCTGGGCTAGAGAGACTAAGTATTGAAGATCTGGCCAGAGGTATAGCCTGTGTCTCTGAGAACTTGGTCAGCTACCTCTAAATTACGATACTGGTCGACTGGGTTCATCCTTAAGGTTTTCACTTCATTCCTCTGTCATCATTGATATTGTTTTATATTTTCATTTGCTAGGAAACTTTCTGTGTCAGAGAAAATGGCTAATGAAGTCATTTCCAAATTTGAGTCATTTTAACCTTCCTTCTTGCTAAGTGGCTTTATTATTTATTTAATGTGTATGGGTTTTTCACACACAGCACATGTGTGCAGGGCCCTCGGTGGCCATAACGAGTGTCAGATCCCCCAGAACTGGAATTATAGGTGATTGTGCATGTTATGGGTGCTGGGAACCAAACCTTGGTCCTCAGTAGAAGCAGCAAATGCTTTTAACCATTGAACCACCTCTCCTTTGACGTCCCATTTAAATAATGCAATTGGGGAATTGTAATTATTTCTTTGACATGTGTTGGCCAAATCAAAGACTGTAGGGTGTGATTTAGTATGTTATACATCATCACAGGAAACTCAGCCTTAGAAATCTCCTACCTTGCAATTTTCCTCCTACACTGGGTTGGCTAGCAGGGTACCAGCTAAAGAGACACAGAGGGAGAGAAGAGAAATAATCCTCCACAGACATGCATGGACATGTATCGGAGGGGGCTATAAGCGTTTGCTATACTTTCTATATTTTAATAAGCTGAATTTATTTTCATGCCCCACTATTTTCCTGTTGGGTGCAGGAGAAAAATAACTATTCTACAGATAGTTAACAAAAGAGTGGCCAACAACTACAGTCCCATAGACTGCTCTTCAGAAAAATTTCTAGGGCCTATAACTTGAATGAAAAGCCCTTTTTTCCCCCTTTCCTTCTCTCTCTTTGCTCCACTGATGATGAGAATAGTTTGTTTGACTCATAACCAAACCAAATCGAGCATTTCTGTGGACACAAAGAAGAATGTGAAGCAAAGAAAGATTTTTCTTCCTAGAAAAGAATGTGTGCATGGGAAACAAAATTGCCTCAAATTTCACAACATCCTTACCATTAAACACTGAAGGCAGATTTGGGTCAGTCCAATTTCCTTTGCAGATATTTGACTTTAAAAATCACATATTCAACTTTTAAAAATGGATTTGTGTGAAATGATATATAAAAAGTCTCGTGGTATGTAAGTCATGATGAGTTTCAGCTTATGCTTAACCTTCGTCTCTTCATCTTTAAAAGATGCAAATTGACTTCAGGCAATAGCAGAGATGTCTTGTGCATCTCGCCCTACTTCCTCCAAATTAACCTCAAGACATTCACATCAGGAACTCAGAGTGGTGCTGGGATAAATGAGTTTCTTCACAAGGCTGGTTGGCATCTGTCTAGGGAATTAAAAGTCATTGGGGATTTTTTCTTTTTTAAAGAACCATCAGATAGGTACATAGTTTTTGGTTTCTTGGCCCAACCCTATTAGCACATCTTCAGAACTCAAATGGCTGAACTTGTTAAGTGTGTGGCTAATTCCAAGGGAGAAAGCAAAGCTTTGTCTAATTGGCCCAAGTATCATACATTTTCCGTGGCTCTGAGATTTCAGATGTGTGACTGTACTTATTCAAAGAATGTTGTGTATTTGCCTTTCTCTTCAAGAATATAATATTCCAAATATATTTTCAGTATGATTTAGTTTTAAGTTGTAATACTTATTTACATACATGTGAGAAGCAGATATTGTGGCAGCCCAGAGGGGAGATGATCTCTGTCTTCTAGTCACAAAATGTGACAAGCATTGTCTTGCCATCCCTCCACTTTAATCCCAACTAACTTTTCAGAGACTACCATGAGGACTGGCAATGGGAAAATCTAGATTCCCAAGAGCAGAGTGAATCCCTGGATGTTCTCTCAGGCAAGGGTGCAGCCTTCATGAAGTGAGAAAGACAGATCCTGCTGCTTAGGTCTGGGATGTTCCCATGTGTCTGTTTCTTAAAGGATTTTCCACTTGTTTGGATTTATTAGTTGTTTTTCTCCTTGCTGTGACAAAATGCCTGACAAGGAGAAACTTAAGTGAGGAGGAGGGTTCATTGTGATTGACAGCACTGTAGTCTGTCATGGCTGTCCTGCCATGAGAGTACGAGGCTGAGGCAGCTGGTAACTTTGCATCCACAGTCAGGAAGCAGAGGAGTGAATGCTGGTGCTCAGTTGGCTTTTTCCTTTTTATGCAATTGGAATCCCCAGCCCATGGGATGGTACCACACACATGACTTAATTCTTCACAGACATGCTCAAGAGTTTCTTTCCATGGTGATTCTAAATCCTGTCAACCTGGCAATCAATATAGATCATCACAATGGTGCCTTGGAGAAGTGAGAAGAACTATAGAAGATGGGGCACCTGCAAGTAGGAAGTTTCAAGTTGCTGGAGGCATGACCTCAAGGGGAATTATGCAACTCTAAGCTCTTCTCTCCTACTTCCCAAATGATAAAATAGTGTGGTTTTGCTCTGCTACATGCTCTTGCATGATGTGTAGTCACAAGCACAAAGCAATGGGGCCAACCAATCATAGGCTGAAGCCTCACAAAACAAAAGGAAAACCTTACATGTTTGTTACAGTAATGAAAGGCTGAATACCACTGCAGAGATCACAGTGATTGTTCCTATTTTACCAGCAGAAAAAAACGGCAAAATAGCTCTTAGCAAAGCAAGGCAAAGTGGCCCATCCAATCTCACTGGGCATAGAACCAAGTAGCTGGCTCCTTACTTTCTACTCCAATCCCTGAGCTTTTTCCAGAAGGTGCCATGAAATTCCTCTATAAACTTAAAGCGCCTTACAGATGGGAGGCATTACATGATCAGAGCCTTTTGAAATTTCTCCTGACATCCTAAAGCCAAAGCCAGGGGGGAAAAAAAAAAAAAACAGGAGAAAGATTGGAAAATGAAATCACTGGGCTTTCACTAGAACAGCTCAAGAGAGAATCCAAGAAGACACAGAAGCAATGTGCAGATACTCAGAGTAAAGAAATCAGTCATGGGACAGAGGCTCCAAGCAGGAGTGATGAGCAGATAGGCAGAAGAATGAGGTTAGAAGAAGGAAAGGTGGCCAAAGAGCTAAAGGGCCTGAAAGAGGGAGGGCAGACAAGGCTCACAGGGATGCCCACTGATGCTGGAGCAGTGGGTGGATGGACTTTCATGCCTGGGCTCTTTTGGAGGTGATTACAATTCTTCAAGTGCTTGAGTGGAAGAAGACATGGACTGTTATGTCCCTACATAGTTGTTATCTCTCTAGGGGCAATCTTGGCACCTCTCTACCTGAGGGTCTTCTCTGGTGCACAAAACCCATTCTCCTATGTAGTTTTACACCTACTGTGGGGGCTCAGCAAGGACAACAAGGAGACATAATCATTGGTGCAAACACTGCAAGACCTCTGCAGAGGGAACCATCATCACGGCAGGAATTCACTGGACAGTGGAACCCTGAGCATCTGAGCTCAGGTGTTTTTATTGATACAGAACTCCTCAGGTGTTCTACTGATAGCACGTACAGATCATTAGAAATCAAACATATCCCACATAAATCCAACACCTGCAGACAATACAAAATGCTAAGACCTGGGGAACCCCTTACCCAACAGTGCATAAAACAATTATTTTATATATAACTAAAATTAAACTTCTACAACACCCCTAAGCACAGGCAGGGAGGAAGTGACTGAAAATTAAGACACTGGGTACCAATGGGAGCTGGTACATAATACCTCTACTCTCTCCACCCAGGTCTGTCACTCAGCATTGCTATATTGGCTTGCAGAGTTCCTCATGGTTTTGAGGTCCAGGCATTCTCTGGTTGTTTGCTTGACAGCTTTTTGTTGTTGTTTTTGCTAAATTACCTGTGCCTCTTTTTCCCATTTACTTGTCTTCCAAATAAACTACTTACATCCCCTTGTTTCTAAATCACATGAGACACACCCTGCTGAGAAGATAGACAGTTAAGGACTTTATTACAAATTGTAGGCAGAGTCTTCTGCTGATTGGCAGAAGATTGGGCTCAGGAGACTTGTCAACAGAAAGAGTTGAGGCCATTGCCCAGGGTCAGAAGCCACAAGGTAGGCAAAGTGAGGGGTCAAAGAGACATGCCATCTTCTAACTGTTAGAGTCTAACAGGAAGAACTGAAACTCTGAGGTTTGTTTTGTTTTGTTTTGTTTTGTTTTGTTTTGTTTTGTTTTGCTGTGGTAGAGTCTCAGATAGCCCAGGTTGGCTTTCAACTCACTATGTAAACTAAGATAAGCCTGAACTCCTGATCCTCTTGCATCTAGCTCCCAAGTGCTGACATTACAGGTGTATGCTACCCCAGGCACTCAGGGATTGCTCAAACCTGCTATTACAGAAAGCACTGAAATCTCAGAGGCAGAGAAATGTCACTGGCCACCGTGACTGAAGCCAGGGTATTGAACAGTAAGAAACTCACTGCTTACTGAGCCATACATGGTCTTAGACGATTATGCCGCCTTTCCTTTACAGCAGACAAGGGATCAAGGGCCAGAAGAGACAAACATCTTACCCCAGGATAATCACACCACCACTTAAAGTCTCAGGACATAGAATCTGCCACTGCTACTTTTCTACCACACTATCCTATTTTGGAAAGTGATTAAGTGAAAAAAATTTTTTTTCTTACTTTGTAGAATACATCTGACCCCCAGCTTCTCCTGCTTCTCCTCTCAACTCCTCTATCTCTCTCATCCACCGCCCTCCCTTCCCTCAAAAATGAGCAGGCCTCCGAAGGTTACCAATGGAGTAGGGAATTAGATGGAACTAGGCTTAGCAGGAGCCTCTTCATCAAGACTGGACAAGGCAGCCCAACAGGAGTAAAAGCGTTGCACTGGCTGGTGAAAGGGTTGGAGACTCCCCCCAAACACTCCAACTTTTAGTAGTTCTACAAGAACATCAAGCTAGACAAACATAAGATATATAAAGGGGACCTAGCAAAACTCATGTAGGCTCTGTTTCTTCCACTCAGTCTCTGTGAGTCTGTAAGAGTGCTGGTCAGTTGACTCCATGGGGTGTGTTCTCCTGGTGTCCTTGACCTCTGGTCCTCACAATCCTTCCTCCCCCTCTTCCTCAGTGTTCCCTGAACTCCAGCTGATGATGGCCTCTGCCTCTGCTCCCAACAGCTGCTGGAGGAAGCCTCTCTGATGACAGTTGGGCTAGTTAGGTACTGATCTATGAGCATAGCAGAAGAAATAAACTGAAGATCTCAGAAGATGGGAAAATTGGGGTTCTCAAGCTGAGCGGTTATTTTGAAGAACGCCTAAACTTCTAGACATAGACAAATTAGAGAAGTCTCATTTCCCTCTGAGAGCTGACACCCACCTAGAAGGCAGATTATGTGGTCTAAAGACCATCTGTTTTAGGAAGTGTATATAATGGGCCTGCGCTGCTCCTGTGAGTTTTAATTGCTGTTCATTAAGAACATGAAATGTTTATTGAATATCCTAGATGAATTTCCTGGTAGTTGAGGGTGCAAAGAATCCTCAAACACTAAAGAGCACAGCCTTTTGTCTATACTCACGCTGTTTTGTTATGTACATTATGTGTAACACAGAATCTTGTGAAGTCATCATAAATATTATACTGCACGTTTGGTTGATCTTTAAGTTCAAAGAAAAGGAATATTTACCTTTGAGGAAATCACCCAGGCTCATTTTAAAACAAGGGCTGCTTTTGAGAACTCCAGAAACAGGGATGCAAAGCCCTCAGCTTCCCTCCATCTCATAAATCACTACAAATGCTTAGGGGAACACTGTACCTCTGAGTTACTTTTCTAGTCCCTGAGCCCCTCTTACATGCTATTTGTAAACCTCTAACTAAGGCTGAGTCTAGAGAAGCAATGAGGTCTTTAGTGTGGCTATTTTTTAATAAGCTGTTGTGAATAAATATGCCCTGAAAATGAAGACTGTTTGTAGCAGTCACTGCTCTGGTGGTTCAGCAAGGACGGCAAGAAGGCATAATCTTATGTGCATATCTTGTCAGACCTTAGCAGAGGGAAACACTATCTTGGCCAGCACCATTCTAGACAGTGAAACCCCGAGCATCTGAGCTCATGTGTTTTCATTGATTCAGAACTCCTCATGTGTTCTACTGATAGCACGTGCAGATCATGAGCAATCAAACATCCCCCACATAAATCCAACACCTGCAGACAATACAAAATGCCGAGGCCTAGGCAGCCCTTCTCCCAATGGTGCACAATATTTTAAATACAACTAAAGCTAAACTTCTACAGCAACTGTTTTAACTAAAAGTATTTGTGTTAGCAAAGTATAGTGGTATATACATGCAACCACAGCACTATGAGGTAGTAGGATTATGAATTTGAGTGTGGCCTGGGATATACAGTGAGTCTGAGAATAGCCTGGACTAATAGTGAGAACCTGTCTCTAGCCAAACAACAACAAAACCCATTAACTACTGAAAATTGAAAGAACTGTGAAAATCATTTCCTTCCATCATCTATAGCTAAGGAGACTTGAAGCAGGAGAAAGGACTTGCCCACAGTCACTCTGCTCATCACTTGGGAGCCAGATCTTTAGTCCAGGACTTCTTTTCTAAGACCTTCTAAAACTTGTCCTGAGGAGCAAAAGTGTGCCACCAGCTCCATCTCAACCATTCTTCCATGGTTCATATCTTTCTGAAACTAAGAAACTAACATATTACTCACAGGAACACTGTCATGTATTCTGAGAAGTGTAAGTTCTCCTACTTTGTTGATACAACTCTGAATATATTTAAGAACATAAAGAAACATCACCATATACTAAGCTAAAGCATCATAGACTTGCCAGGATAAAATACAAATGAAAGCCATGGGGTCCACTGAAGAGAATCTGAATATCAAATTGAATCTTCTCAACCAGTGGAAAGAAGGCACCAACTTCAGGCCCAGGAAATTACTCATGCTTTTCAAATTATCCTAGAAAGTCTCTAATTGTGATCCAGAAATACAATAACAAAACCCCAGTGACATTTTTCACAGAAACACACACACACACACACACACACTACAAAAATCCAAACAACAGAAAATAGTGGGACATTTGGAAGGAGTTTTTGTTGTTGTTGTTATTTTGGTTTGTTTAAAAATGCAAAATGAGTCAGGCAGTGGTGGCCATGCCTTTAATCTGAGCACTTGGGAGGCCGAAGCAGGTGGATTGCTGTGAGTTTGAGGCCAACCTGGTCTACAGAGTGAGTTCCAGGAAAGTCAGAGTTACAACAGCAAAATCCTGTCTCGAAAAACCAAAACAAAAAAAAAGTATAAATATGCGAAATAGCATTCAGACTAGGTTTCTGTTCCCATCCCAGGTGTGGTAGATGGTTATGAATTTGATTTGGAATGCTCAATGCTGGTGGCTATAATTTGGTTATGTGTAGCTGTTTTGCCATATGTAGCTTGCTATTTTGATTGTGTGCCACTTGGGTTTATGGGAACTTTTGCTTAGAGTATAAGGAGTTGAAGGCCCAAGAGCCAGTGTGGGTTGTTGGTTGGTTGGTTCATCCATCACTGGTTCATTGATTCTTGCATAGAAGAACATTGGTTAGAGAGTTTGGGTTTGCAGATAGTGAACTGAGACACTAAACTGGCTCACTGTCAGCTCATCTTCTCCAAGCTTAGAACAGCCTAACAGGACTGTGAAGATTTCTATCTTTCTCTATCAAGGCTGCCTCCAAAAGCAGTGAAAATTTCTTTCTATCCTTCCTTTCCCTAAATTGAGGGTAAAAGATTATAGTTAACAACTACAGCAGAAGCATTCCCAAGCATAAAGAGCAATGCTGGGGGTACTGTAACACCCAATTTCAAATTATACTATAGAACCACGGCAGCAAAACAAACTTGATACCCAGCCAGCTACCCGATTTTCACCCAAAGTAGACAGCCTCTTTAGCCATGGTGCTGGGAAAACTGGAACTCCATATGTAGAACAATAAACTAGACCCCTATCTCTCACCTTGTAGAAAATTCAAAATGGACCCAAGACCTTACTGTAAGACCAGAAGATTTGAAACAGCTAAAAGAAAACATATGGAAACACTTCAATATATAAGCACAGGTGCGGACATTCTGAAAAGGACCTCAACAGCCCGAGAAACAGGAACAGGTAGATGGGATTGAACAAAATTAAATAAATGTGCACAGCAAATGAAACAATAGAATGAATAGAGATCCTGCAGAACTAAGTAAAATCTTCATCAGCTGTATTGACCTAACAGGTAGTCAATATCCAGAACTATAAAGAACACAAAAATTAAAAACAAAAAAGCAAACCATGAAATCAATAAATGAAAAAATGAATTGAATGGATGGTTCTTAAGAGAAGTACAAATGGCCAAAAAGCATATAAAAAATGTTCAACGTCCTTAAGCCATCAAGGAGATGCAAATCAGAACTACACTGAGCTTTCTCACCCGTGCCAGAATGGCTATTATCAAGAAAGCAAATGGCAACCGATGCTGGTGGAGATGTGGGGAAAGAGGAATCCTGTATACTCTGTGGAAATTAACATGGAGGCTTATTCCTCAAAAAGTTAGCAGTAGAACTATCATAGGGCCCAGCTATTCAACCCTTGGGTATAAACCCAAATAAATCTAAGCATAACACACATGTTCCCATATGCGTGTTACTGCAACAGCATTCACGGTAGCCTGGTTATGGAAGTCAGTCCAGTCACCCATTACCAGTGAATAGAAGAAAGTACAATATATGTACATAATGGTGTTTTAGTCATTCATGAAGAAGAATGAGATTATGTTTTTTGGAGAAACTGATGGAAAGGAGATCACCATTGTTAAGTGAAGTAAGCTAGACCCAGAAAGACAAATATTTCATATTTCCTCTCATATGAGGGATCTAGATCTTTGTATCAAGAAGAGGGCTATTTAGACGAAAGAAGAGGATCAGGAAAAGGGAGGAACATGGGAGGTGCGTATGAGCTAATACATGATATGCACATATGAAAATAATGAAACTACTATTTGTATAGTAACTTAAAAACAAAATTAAAATCAGAGGGCTTCAGTGAAATCATGCCATGGACAATTGTCTTCTTTCTATATGGTGTGTCCTACAGTCCAACACAGAGACAGGAATAACCCAGAACAGCACATCCTGCAGTTGATGAATGTCTGTTCTACCTCCCTCTAGAAACAAACCTCTTAATATCTGCAAGGTAATTATCAATGCTTCTTTCATCCTTTTTAGGTCCCTGGCTAGAGCAACCATAGATGGCACCATTTTCTCCCTTATGTTGCATAAAGTTTTGGAGCATGAGTCTGCAGAGGAAGGGGGGCATACACCTGAGTAGGACCCCAGGGGCCTTCTAACAAAGGAGAGGGAAAGGCCAGTGGGGAGGGGGTGATCCAGGCAATTCAGTGCTGAGGTTGATGAGTAAAGTCCAGACTTCTGAAGTCTTCCTGGCATGCTTGAACCGTTCCATAATGTGTCCAGGTTTATTTCATGTGATGCTTCTTCTGGTGAAATAGAGATCATTACAATAGGCTCCGTGAGATAAGAACCGTGCAGCAGACAGGCAGAATGAGTTGCCCTTGGTTACACAGCTGATAAACTGCACATTTTCAATCCAAGCATCCTGGCTCCAGAGTCTGAGCCTCGAGTGACTGTAATGACCATTTTTATATGTCACACTCTTGTCACTGGGATGGCCTAGCTTATTTACTTTGTTTTCCTCACCACTGAAGTGGCTCTAAGCCTCTTGCTGATCCCCTATCTGTCTGATGGGATGTGTTTGGTATTAAAAGCCCCAAAGCTACATTGCCCTATTGACTCCTCCAGCATCCTTATGCCCTAGAGGCCTCCTCTGAGATCCTTCGCAGGAGAAGACTGGGCACTGAGAACCTCTCTGCAAATGGATCTCTCAACAAAGAGCTGAGAAGGTGAGAGACAGGCAGGGTGATGGACTGAGCAGAACCAGAAGGCTTCTTATTTATAATAGATGCTCCGGAAGGCTGGGCTATTCCTGTCTGTTAAGTACTCAGCCTCAGACTCATAACAAGAATTTTTTGTCTCTGTGGATGAATAAGCAGCACCCTGGTTCTGAGGGAATGAAGTAATGGCCTTTAGGTTAGAAGCACATGAATAATACAGATGCTGGGATGGACAGAGCCCCAACCCAGCACTCTCCACATACAAATAGAAGAGTGTGAATTCTGGGCCATTCAAGGTAGCATTTTCACAAATATCACATATAAAAAATGTAAGAGGCAATGTTTAAGAATAGGATATACAAAATCCCAGGTGCCCCAGCCAGTCGCCTGTCTCTGTGTGCCTGAGTGTCTCGTGGATCTCTGTGGGCATATGTTGGGCAGCAGAAGGCTTTGAAGCTGTGTGTCCTGGTGACACCTCTTTAAATTCTCTTAACTGCTTGTGTTCTGGGTCAGTGTTTTGAAGAAGGTCAAATAATACAAAATGAATTTCAAAAGTTTTTTTTTCTTAAGTTCCTTACTTTAACAGAAAGATGAAAACCAAAATGTCCAGAGCTTAAGAAGAAAAGCCAGTGCTGTATTGTGTATAAAATGTACTTTAATCTTTTCTAGCCCCCCCAAAAGTAGAGAATGGTCTGGTGCCATGCACAGCAGTCCAAATGAATCACCACACAAGTCACTTATTTTCACAGGGGTGGTATTTATTAAGCCTCTTGAATTTAACCTCACAAAACTATTTTCACATGTAGATGTAATTATGAAATTGAGAGACCTTTCAATTTTGCTAAGAACTCTCAAGTTTGAAATTAGTGATAACCTTCCTTAGCCCCAGATCTAGCGGAGGTGTACAGCTGACTAATAAAATTGGAAGCAGGAGCTTGGCCTTCGTGTTTGCCAGTTCAGTCCGTCAGATCTTCTGATAGCTGGGATGGCTGGGCCGGGTCAGTTTCCTAAAGAGCCACTTAAACCTAAGGTGACACACATGTGTTTATATAATTCATTAGTTATTTGATATTCAAGATAAGAAAGTCAAAGATGTATCTATCGTTCCAAACCTGTTAAAATAGCAAGTGTAACAGAGGCTTTACTGTATCAAAAGTACCCAACCCAGTGCAAGCATGACTCCTCAGCACCAACATGGTGAGAAAATACACCTGAGGCCCGTGTGTCTGATTGTCTCCCCTAATCATCAGATTTTACAGCATTGGTCCCCTTGTATCCAATATGGCTGAAGAATAGGATCTTCCTGTAAAGTTTTCAGTGAGAACACAGGGCACAGAAACAGTCGTGTTGTAGAATTCACCCGATGAGTCCATTTGCCAAGTAAGCAGGAAACAAAGAAGACAGCATTGCCTGATGGGATTTTAGGAAAGAGGTGAAGACAGGGTGGTGAGAATTCTCAGTATTTTTAAAACTAAGTTTTTGGCAATGAAAGCCAAACTGTAGTGTGCCAAAGTGAAATTTAACAGGGCTGTACATCGCCCTCAGCATACAGGGTGGCTCTGTCACCTGTCTGGGCCAGCAGGAGTTTCATTAGACCACTGAGAAGCGACCCAAATGTGGGTCATGGGGCGGTCAGCTGCTCATCTCTGCTGTTGTCTCAACTGGCTTATGTAGTCACTCTGGGAAGGAGGGAACGGTTTCTTTAAGGAATCAGTCTGTTTATAAAATAAATATAAAATCTAATGTCTATTATGCACGACGATATTGTGGGAGAGCTCCAGTGGAAGTGTATTTGCTGAGCATCAGCCTCCCATGAGGGTAAATCGCCCTGCACTAAGGAGAAACACAATACGGTTCGCCAGAGACTGGGCTGCAAGGTGCAGCCGCTTGTCTATGGGCAAGTAATGACTTGCGTTTTCAGCTGCTTCTTGGTAAGAGCCTTAGTAATTGGAATCAGTTATTCAAAACATCACTAAATGTGATTTAAATGGCAAGGATTTAATAACAGAGAAAGGAGCCATTAAGGGGGTTCAAGCAGGGGAGAAGGGAATTCCGTTTTTTAGAGTGGAGGGAGAAAAATAAAGCAATTACTTGATGTAAAGGCCAGAAACAGGACTCCTGCTGTCGGGGAGAAATCAAATCTGTCAGCAATTAGTGAGGTCTTAGGAGGTAAAGAACTCTCCAGTGCTGAGCAGTGAATGAGGGTTAGCAATTATATGAACTGATAAAAGTGTTCTGGTTTCCAAACAGCGGGTTAACAAGCCTGACTTTTTTCATAACTTGATGCAGATGTGATGGTCACACTTCAGGGTATTTTCAGGGCTTCTTCAGCACTGCACATCCCAAGCCTCTTTCCATCTTAAACTACACTCTCGTACTAGCCCAGATGATGTTCAGCAGCATTAAAAAACATGTTACCTCCCCTGAATACACATTTAAAAACAGTCAAATGGGAGATCTCTACCTGTGTCCAGTATTCTAGGACGATGGTGGTTAAACAATCACATCACATGGTATGCACGTGTCACTGACTAAGCAGTGAGCCTCACTGTTGTATATTCTTAAGGGTCAAACAAATCTATGCAAATGCACTTATATTTCCTGCAGGCATCTGTAAAGGAACTCTTTAAAATTTGAGGGGAATTGATGAATCCTGGGTAAACATTCAATGTAAGTGAAATCTTATTGGGAGGAAAGTTAGCTAATTGGTCATAAACAGTTGAAGCTATTCAGTAAACAAGTATTTGAAAGGAGGCCGTTTGAAAAGACTCCTCTAAAATTAAACCTCTTTTGACTCACTATGAGGATGACCTGTTTATGTTTTCTGTGGTGTGTATCCTGTTTTCAAGACAAATGCCACTAGACCTAGCTAACCCTCACAAAAAAAAAAAAAAATTGATCACCCAGAGTGTGTTACAGATCTGTCCACAGAAGACAAGCAAGCAAGTTTTTTTTCTCTTTGTATCTGCACTAAGAAATGTAGTCCTCATATATTAAGGCATTGAGGAATTTTGTACTGTATAAATTAATTATGAGGTCATTTAAATTTTTCTAATCAGTGCATCTTGAAGAGATTTTTCCAATTTGGGTAAAGCTCCCCTGACCAGGAGACTCTTACCTGCCCCTCTTTTCTGGCAGATGGGGTCTGTAGAGCTCCTTTTACTGAAATAACTTTGTACCTTTAAAGGCTGAGGATCATGCTCATGCAAACAACCCTAAGTAAACTCAGGGAGTCAAAAAAAGACATGAAAATGGAGGGGTATCGAGTTGGGAAGAAGAGAGGGGTCACCAGTGATGGGAGGGGGTAAAATAGCATGGTGAGGAGAGCATGAGTACCGTACATGATATGCGTGTTTGTGTGAGTATACTTTGTATACGTGTGTGAAAGTGACAAACTAGGTCATGTTACATTGCTGGGAAAGTTAAAGATCTTTAAGCAAAGCCTAAAAAGACTCAGTCTTACACAAAGGAATGTGAAAAAGCTGAAGTAGGCATGGAACAGCAGTGCACACTTACCTATGATTATAGTACTTTGGTGCAGAGGCAGGAGGATTCTCAAAGTTCAAGGCCAGAATAGTCTGTTTAGCAAGATCCCATGCCAGTAAGTTAAGTAAATGGCAAATAAAGCTCAAAGAAATACTATATGTAATTCACAATGTCAAGTTCAGTTGTGGCAATGCTAGCTTTACTAGTGGTTGGGTCATGGAAGACTTTGATAGATGGAGGTGCATGTGTAGAGGAAGGCTCAGAATCCTTTATAAGATGCCCAGGAATAGATAGAGCAGCTGTCTATGTTCCTTCAGCATGTCCTGGCCCCAGATACAGCTTACTGATGAAGAGAAGCCATGAGGTACTTTGCCAAGGCAGTAACTATCATGTGGGTACCAATAAAACTGCAGCGTAGGGCCCTGGATCAAGATGGAGAATTTTTCTCCTTCAGGACTGGACAGTGCTGGGTCTTGATGATTATTTAATTTGCCTGGGGTGAAACTCAGGTCAGGCCCAGGAGAGACCTTGAGAAGATAACTGTTCTTCACCAGACTTAGGTCGGTTCCTGGGACCAGTGCTGCTGTGACAGATTCAGTGCTGGTGTCCTGCAGAGTCCATCCTATCACCAAATTAAAAGCCTGAACAGTCTCTGATGGGATACTGTGTGGATTCTAATATGCCCAGATGAGATCTAGCAGCATTCTGTACAGCCTTATTCCACAGCACACAGGAAAACTTGGTGAAGTACTTCTTCTCTGGAGAATGGGGTTAGAGAGCCTTTGGGCTTTGGTAAAAAAAAAAAAAAAATGGCTAAGTCACTACCAGATTTGTGGAAGAGTGGCTCCATACTCAATTTATAGCCTATGTTGGGCACTCAGTAGTCAGGACATTCCTTTGATTGAAGTATGTGATAGGATTTTTTCGTTGTTGTTGTTTGTTTGCTTTTTGAGACAGGGTTTCTCTGTAACTCTGGCTGTCCTGGAACTCACACTGTAGACCAGGCTGGCCTCGAATTCACAGAGATCTGCCTGCCTCTGCCTCCTGAGTGCTGGGATTAAAGGTGCGTGCCACCACTGCCAGGCACAACTCTTAGGTACAATGTAGAACAACTATGTGTAAGTTTGCTTATCTTGCCCTAAAAATAAACACTGATGTATATTTGTGAAAATCTATGAGATTAAACAAAGGGGGAATCAAATTTCTTTGGTGTCAGCTATTTTTAAAATAGGAAATCTGAATTCTTTGCCTGTCTTCCCTACTTGGGCTGCTTTTCTTTGAGTGTGGTCCTCATTGCGTTTTTAACAGTAACATATTCCTGCTCAGCCTGCTGACCCTCCTCTAATGACACACCTGACTGTTGACAGAGCAAATCATCAAAATGACTTCATTTCTATAACTAATAGGGAGCCCTCTGAAAAATAAATGTGAAAATGTGGGTGCAGAGAATGAACTCCTTGGTAAGCTCATGAAACCTTGTTGAGAATAATAGGGACAAGAAGGGAAGTCAGTAACACAGCCAGCAAGACAAGGACGCACAACCTCTTACTAGTTCTGCACTTCAGGAAGTGATTGACCTGACATTTTTAGGTGGCTACTCTGGTTTCCTACATTATACCTGACTCACTACCAGGGTTTTACTCTGTCACAGCGATACTCCAAGTTTCACGAGATCTTTAAGGCCAGAGTAATCGCCGCTTCAACTCTACTTTCCTTTTCATATGAGAATGCCTGTAGAGAACTGAGCAGAGACAAACAATATTGTTCCAACCCAAGGTCAGGACAAGGCAAAACTGCAACAGAGTCCACAAGATGGCTGGGCATGGCTTGTTACTAATAGCCTTTGAATGTATCTTGCCTCACATTATAAGAAGCAAACTTGGGAATGCTTCTGATCCATCTTTAGTTTCCAAAATGTTGAAAATAAGCTTGTTCTTAAAAGTATTTTCAAAAAGAAAGACATTCAAACCAGAGTCAGTAGTCCTTACAGTAAAGAGCCAGAGACAAATGAATGCCGTGAAGGGTGGACATAAATGGATCTTCTTCATGTTATCATTTATAGAATTGGGTCATAAGTCCCTGGAGCTGTTGAAACTCTTATAAGGAGAAAGATCTATGCTTTCTGGAGTTGGGGAAAAGGTAGTTTTTCCTCACGTGAATTCTGCCTCAAGTGTTTACACTGCGAGGAACTAGGTTGCTTGTAAGGCCAATGCCTATAGCATGGAAGTCTGGGCAGAAGCAGGCAGTGGAGACACTCTTGGCATGGTTTTCTCTCACTCAAGTGGAAATGCTCAAAGTCAGTTTTATTCTTGCTTCTTTAGATAATGTGGAGCCTTTTATTATGAAAAATTCACTACCAGCCTGTCAATAAGACAAAATTATTTTGTTTTTTTTTCTTTCCTCCATTTACAATATGGAGTTTCTGCTGGTCTTGCTTTAAAAACATATTTTGTCAGTGTGTACATTGTGCCTGTTTGTATACGAGTATGGGTTTGCATGAGCTACAGTGTGTGTGTGGAGGTCAGAGAATAACATTGGAGATCAGTCCTATCCTTCCACTTTGTTTGAGACAAGAGGTCTCATTCACAGCTCTGTCTGCCAGGCTGGCTCGTGGGCTTCCAGAGATCTTCCTGTCTCCATGTCCTGTCTCTCAGTAGGACTGCTGGGATTATAGACATACTCTACCACATCTGGCTTTACATGGACGCTGGGAGTCTGAACTCATGTCTTCGCACCTGCACAGTAAGAGCTTTACTCCCTGAGCCATCTCCCCAATTCCCATAATGTGAGGAGTGTATTTTAAAGTGCTTCAGAGGAGTAGGGATGTGATCTGTAGACATGCCTGGCAACAAGACTGCTCATTCTTCTTTACAGTTTGGCTCACAGCCACACAGTCCCTGCAGAGTGCGCATTGCATTCCAACCAATAGCCTGGTGATGCCAGTACTACATTTGGAGACTTTGTGCTGTTACATTCTCTATGACACAATGATTGCTCAAACAGAAACTGGGAAGCATAGATTAGTTCCCACTGTGTTCTCAGGGAGCCATGCACCACACTATGCTACAGTTGTCTTGCTTATAGACGGAGAACTGATGCTTGTCACATCTACGTGACAAGTTTTCCATGATGAGCTGTCATTGACACAATCATATTATTAACAAAACACAATCAATGAGATGTTTCTTATCTAACAGTTCAGACTATGCAATTGACAACCTTATGTCTCCTAAGAGAAGGTTCATTTCATAAAGCTCTGCAGTATAGTGTCATTGTTCTGTGGTGTTAGTGGGGTGTTGGTGTGGATGTATGTGCATGTATGTGAAGGAGAAAGATCTCCATGTGTGTTGAGGCCAGAGGTCAATGTCAGGCATCTTCTTCTATTACTCTCCACTTTTTATTCTTTTGACATGGGATCTCTCATCTATTCAGCTAGCTTGACTAACCAGTGGGTACCAGGAAGCCATGCTCTCCCACTCTGGTGCTGGGGTTACTAACATGTGCCATAACACCATGTATTTTTTTACATAGATTCTGGGGACCTGAACTCAGGCCCTGAGGACTATATGCCAGACACTCTACCAACTGTGAGACCTGCTCAGACCTTTCTTAGGTGACAGTCAAATAAAAGATCTGGTGTTTTCCAGTCCTAAGAGTGTCTTGAATGTGTCATGACCATTGTAATCCAGTTATTAGCCATTTCTCACCTTACATTGAGTCCATATCAATTTTTTTAAATTACTAATGTGAAAAGGGTGTATTTCAGGTCCTTTGCCCCACATAGTTGGCCCTTGTCCAGTGGCAAGCACCAAGCTATAGTCTGCAGTGGTAGGCTTTGTGCCTTTTTCCACTACTATTTACCAGGCCCTAGTCACTTCAGTGTTCAAACAGGGAAGTTGCAGACTGGGTGTTGGGTCAGTTTCAGCTCTTGAGGTCTGAAAGGCAGCCACTTACAGTTTATTACACCCTGCTTTTCCACACTCCTGCCTTAACAATGCACTACACAAGCATCTAAGCTTCATGCTGGCTGTGTGGCAAGGCCTGTTCTCTGTCTGGATGCCCAGATCTCTCTTTCTTTCCATTGTCTTTGGTTGGCACCAAGGAATAAAGAATACTTCACATGCTGAAAGCAGGATTGCATGTGATAAAAATTCTTCCCTCTCACCGGCACCCAGAGCACTTTAAAGGCTCCGCAGAGGATGGTCACCTTTTTGGAAAGTTATTCATTCATATTCCTTTCCCAATAAATAAGTTACCTTCATGCAAATCCTAATTTATGCTTGTGATCCATGAGAACTTCAAGGAAAAGGGTGAATTTCTTCATTCAAAAGAGCTTTGAATAAATACCTGCTTCAATGCTGCTGTACTTGGCTGAGCCAATTTATATAAGAATACAAACCTTTTCCTCCAGCTTTTCTCAGCTTTCCCCACCAGGATATAAGTAAACTACGCTGAAACATGAATATTCTAAAATATACCTTGGCATTTTGTATCGAGATAATAAGAATCAACTAGTTAATTGATTTGGTTTATTAGGTATCAGTGAGCAACAGTGTTGTAAGGCTCAGTCAACCCCACATGCCTTAGCTTTTTTAAGTGTAACCTATCTAGAGAGCCTTTGAAGACTTTGCCAGTCACCAAAAAAAGAAAAGCCATTTAGCTGCTTTAAGAAGCTGGATATAAGCAATGAGTTCAGAGAGGACGAAGGCAGTAAGGTCTCTCCAAGTGTGTGAAAGCGCACGTGTGTGTGTGTGTCCATGTCTGTATGAGCGTGTATGTGTGTGTGTGTGTGTGTGTGTGTTGTTTTCCACAGAGAAAAGCTAATCTCTTGGCTTAGCTCCACCTTAGTATTAGCCTCAGTGCTTTCTCTCTCTCCCCTTGCTCTAAATCATTATTGAGTTTATTACTTCTTTTTTCTCTTGCTGGAGAAGATTAATAGCCTTCCCTGGGCAGAAGGAACTCTGCAGAGCGCAATGGCTCTATAAATAGCACCTGCTGCTAATTCTCCAGTGCCCAGTATCTCCCCAACACATCTTGGTCTTTAAACAATTTGTTCAGAAGAAAAAAGCTAAGGGTCACTGTGCACTTTGGTGTTACTCAAAATGTGTTTTATGGATAATGAATTTTTCTCCAGGAAATTTGGCCTGGCAGAGCCTTTAGAGAAACCAGCCTTCTCACCCCTCCCTAGGGAGGCATACCTCACTAACCAGACTTGAAGGCTATCACAGGACTGGCTAAATCACTGAGGATGCCAGGTAAATGTTTTACCCATGAACTTGTTTCTCATTTCTTCTCTCAGTAGATTGCAGTTGTGTTGTTCCCATGGCCAAGGGCAGAAGTGATCTCTATGAGTTATAAAACAGAAAAAGGAGAAAGATTGGGAATGTGGGGATGCAGACAGAGGCTTGTTGATTTGTAGGTACAGAAAATAGGATGTTTTCTAGAGAGCACAGATGAAAGGAATGACCAACAAATTCAATTTTCTTTGAGGTAGTGGGAATAAGAGAGCACCGACCTATTTGTGAATGTTTAGCAGATTCATGTTGAATGGTGGTTGATGGAGGGACAGATGTTGGCTAGGTGGATGGTATATGGATGGATGGGTGGATGATGGATGATGAATGGATGGGTTGATGGCATATGGATGGATAGATGGATGGGTGGATGATGGATGGATGGATGGATGGATGATGGATGGATGGATGGATGGATGGATGGATGGATGGATAGATGGATAGATGGATGGATGGATGGATGGATGGATGGATGGATGGATAGATGGATAGATGGATGGATGGATGGATGGATGGATGGATAGATGGATGGATATATGAATAGAGAGGTGAGTGGATGGATGATGGATAGACAGACAGATAAATGGATAGGTGGGTAGATGGATAGATGGATGAAAGTACCTCAGTTTTATAATACAAGATAGCATTTCCCAATCACAGCACAAATTACAGTACTGGATAGATTATTCCTTGTATA
The DNA here is from genome assembly GCA_026225945.1 of Cricetomys ansorgei. Classification (NCBI taxonomy): domain Eukaryota; kingdom Metazoa; phylum Chordata; class Mammalia; order Rodentia; family Nesomyidae; genus Cricetomys; species Cricetomys ansorgei. Next base: position 1,109,214 of record JAMJFZ010001258.1, on the reverse strand, counting down.
GGGCCAACTTCACCACTGAAGAATGTCTTACAGCACATTTGCCTCTCCCCTTAGGTACCACCAGCACTCCCTCAAAGTATGACAACCAAATGTCCCCTGATAGATTAAATTGCACCTGGTTAAAAGCCCCAGGACTAAGGAAACCTAGTTTTCTTACTTCAGAGAGCTATTTGCAGATGACCTCACTCAAATGCACTGTTCTAAGTAAAAATGGACCATGATATTGCTTGAATGTAGGAAGTTAATAATTTAATACTGTTGGCCACTAATGCATCTTATTTCCTCCCGTGCTTTATTTGGGGGCAATTTTAGCTGCTTATACAAGGTGTGCTGGAGTAGAAAGATTGTGATCATTACATCAAGGATCCTAGTGTCTTTATTCCCTTCAGCTGTGGCCCAAGGCTGGCCGCAGTTCTGTGATAGAATAAATGGAGGCTTTATTCTGTCATTATCTAGAAGCCAGGCTATCCTGTGACAGTTGTGACAAGACACCTGAGAAAGCAATATTTAAGTTGTTTTGAGAGGTAGGGAAGATTGTTCTTAGCTCACAGTTTGACACAGTACTTATCTCTGTGCTCTGGGCCCATGATGAAGGACATCAAAGCAGCCAGAAAATGTGGAGGGGAAAGCATTTTGCTTCACGTGACAAAAAAGAAAGAGATCGAGGGGAAGAAACTTAGATGCACATATAACTTTTAAAGTATGTCCCTCGTGACCTACTTCCTCAAACTAGACCCCACCTCTAAAATTTCAAAACCTCTCAAAATAGCACCACCAACTAAGGACTAACCAGTTAACACATGGGCGTGTGGGGAACATTACACATTGAGGCCATAACAACAGGAAAGCTGATGGTTTTTCTACATTCTCCACCAACAGTGGTTGAGTTGATGCCCTTGTATTGTGGGTTAAAATAGGTTTGAGCATTTGAGCACTTTGGTCCTCAGCTGGTAGTATGCTGTAGATGGTTGGGGAATTGGGTTTTGAGAAATGGCTCCACCTTTAAAAGCACAGACTGCTTTTACAATGCTTTTATTCCAGTTTAGTTCATAGCACCCACATTAGGCAGCTCGCAACCACCTGCAATTCCAGCTCCAGGCGGTCCAGCACTTATTCTGGGTCCTGTGAAGAACTATATTCAGATGCACAGACCCTGCACAGACACATATGCATACACATAATAGAAAACAAAAATACAAATCTTTTGAAGGTTGTGGAATCATCTTGTGAGGTGGAACTTCACAAGAAGTAGTCACTGGTAGAAGACCTCAAGGTTTATAAACTGGTGTCACTTCCTGTCCCTTCTCTGCTTCCTGATTGGACACAACGTGACCAGTACAACGTGAACCCATCATTTTCCTGCCAGCATGTCTTCCCCACTATGATGGACTAACCCTCAAATTTCGAGCCAAAATAAACCCTTCCTTTTTAAATTACACTCAGATATTTTGTCACAGTAATGAGGAAAATAACTAAGTCCTGTGTAAGTTTAAATGAACGATCTCACCAATTATTAATGTACCAAGGTCATGAGATCTAATGATTCCTGTCTACACCATCTTAGGTAGCTTTTTGTGAGCATGATACCTTTTGTCTGAGAGGAATAAAAGGCCATGAGATACTTTTACTCACTTATAAAACCTGTCTCTCTATTTCGAATGCAGTTGAGAGTGTCCAGAACCACAAAAGACAAATTTCCTAACCGGACAGAGATGAGCATAATTCAGAAGGATAAAACACAACTTTCTAGGAGAACCTCCCGCAGCTTCTCATCCCTAGCCTCACTCTCAGCTTCATATCAGCGATGTTGAAGTTTCTGGACCTTAACAATTCTGTAGACTCGACATCCCCAAGTCCTTCAAGCCCCGAGAGCACTCATTGTATTAACAGCCATCTAAAATGACTCAATACCCTCCCTGCCGTGCTGCAGGCTCTTGGAAGTGACATGTTCCCCTCCCACTAGTTCCAGAATCCGCGTAGTCATGCAGTCTTTCATCTAAAGACTTGCGGAGACCCCGGTAGAGCTGTGGTGCCCCCACTTTTCCGGGCGGGCGTCTGCTCATCGTGGACGGTCCTCATCATGCGTCTCTGAGTTACTGTCTTCTTTCTGTCATCAATTCACTCGGTCAATGTCTGTCCTTTCTTTCGCACGGCACAAGCAGCTCAAGGCTGTCGGCAACGTGGGCTCACACAGAAGGCTGATAGTAGCTGAAGGCGTGACAGTCCCATATACGTGTGTGCCTAACTTTAAACAGAAGTCCATCCTTGGAATGCATTGCTGGGTGTCTTTCCCTAGGGATCTGCTTGGCAGGGAGCCAACTTAACAAAATCTAGGTCCTCCTTCTGGCTAGGCAGGCTCTGCCTCCTCTTTTCTTTCCCTAGATCGGAGAAATCGCTTCTGAGGGGAATCTCTTCATTCTTTGTGATACCGTCTGGGCCTATTGTGTCAATCATCTTTTTTCTGAAGTGTAAACAGTAGCCCTGATCTTTCACTACCTAGTTCTTTTGGTCCATTCATATTCTTAGGCAGAGTTCTTGGCCATTCCATCAGCCTCCGGAGGTAGGAGAGAGGTAACCAGCAATTTGGGTTTCATCCAGAGTAGAGGCCCAGGGAAAACCTAAACATTCAGTTCCCACTATAGTGTTAGTTACTCAGTGTTACTGAGAGCTTCTGTCTTCCTCTCTCTGGCCTAAAAATCAAACAAAATCCTGCTAATACTCAATTGTCCCAGTTCTACAAAGGAAGCATCCTGTGCTGGGTTCTCCTTTTGAGTGACTAATACAAGCTTTCATGGAGACTGTATTTCGAGGAGGGACCAGAAAGAAATTTGTTGACTTGCTCATTCTGTTCCCACCAGAGACTGTGGGAAAATGTGGATCAGCTAATACTGGGAAATACAATCCTGCCAAAACAAACAAATAAACAAACAAACAACAATAAAAACAAAAACCAAGGCCATTGTATTGGACATCTGGGCATTCCCTTATAAAGCTCAGATCCTGCAAAGTGTTTTTCTCTAAACTGATACTGAGGTTCTTCCCAGGGTTGACAATGAACAACACAGGCAGTGTCCTTCTGAGTGTAGAGTTAAAGGATACCAGAGCAGAAGAATCCATGATTTAAAACCTTCCATTAAGATGAGTTGATTTCCTATGCAGAGACACTTGTAAGTTCCATTTTGATGTGCATATGATAGGATCTCTATCACTGACCTATCACATACGTATTTATTATCTATCTTCTACCTACCATCTATTTATTACCTTTCTATCATCTATTATTTATCACCTACCTACTGTCTACCTGTTATATATCATCTGCCTCCCTCTCTGTCACCTGTCCATTTATCTGTCCTTCCACCGTTCTGCATATATATGGAATGAATACAGGAACGAAACAACTGAGCAGTGAAAGAATCCCTTCTGCCTACCAGCCATGCCCATCGGCTAGTACAAGTGAAACAGGAAACAAAATGAATCCCAGCACTGTAATAAAGGTAGATGCTTTCCAGTACTAGATGCAAACTTGACGTCAGACTTTTTTCTGTGAATCAGCTTTGCTGGCAATCTTGTTTCCACACGTGAACAGTGCTTACTGAGCACTGACTCCTACCAGACACATAGTAGGCCTCTTCCTTGGCAGTGCTTTAACAACCACAGCAATCAAGGATCATTCTGATCCTGACTTCCAATGAAGAAACCAGGACTGAGACGGAAGTCAATCTTCTCCATTCTTATGGACAAGTCTCAGAACAGGATACAGATCTGTTTGAGTCTGATTTCAGAGCTGTGCTTTGAGGCTTAGGCTGTAGCTCTTGTCTACCACGAGAGAAGCCTCAAGTCAGATCTGTAGTGCCACACACCAAGACATTGTGAACTTTGCTAACGTGCATTTTCTCCCATGAATGAGTTCCCTTTGGTTTCTAATTTTGTTCCATTTTTGCTTTCTTACTTGACTCTTAAGCTCATACTGTGATTTTGGTGTTAATTGTCCATTTGACAGGTTCTAAAAAGACTTAGGAGACAAATCTCCCAATACCTGTGTGGGGGATTATCTACATTAGGTTAGCCGCTGGGCATGAGTGTGGCAGATTATCTTGATTTTATTAATGCAGCAGGATGACCTACCACTGTGGGGGACACCATTCCCTGGGCTAAGATCTTGGACTGCATAAAAAGTGAGCTGAGCATGCATTTATCCCTCTGCCTTCTCATTGTGAAGAGGTGACTAGCTTGTTTAAGCTGCTCCTGCTTGACTTCTCTGCCACAGTGGACTGTACCTTGAACTGTGAGGCAAAACAAACCCTTGCTCCCTTAAGTTCCTTTTGTCAGAGTATCTTAGCACAACAACAAGAAAAGAAATAGAGAGACACGCCATACTCTTTACCATGTTAAGTCACATTGTAGTCTTCAGTCCAAGACTCTGACATGAGGCTGTGGCTATTTGTGTGAAATGTGTGGTGACTCCTGCCTTATCCCATTGCAAACAAAAGCAGGAGTGACGGTGACAGACATCTACGCTCGATCCTTAAATGGAACATCTGGGCACATTCAGAACTCCTCGCACTTATTTGGTCAAATAGTTCTTTGTCCTCAATACAACTTTAAAATTGGCACTTGTAAGTCCCAGTAGAATTTTTTGCACATGCTAAAGTGTTTTTAAAAGAAGTTTTGCTGAAATAAACAAGCACATTATAACTTCTGAAGAATAAATGTGGCCCAAGATCCTTTAAGACCTGTGAAGTTTGAGAACATTTCAGTTCCAGAAATAGCTACCCAGCTTTCTTCTTATGATTTGGTGAAAAATAGAATGATGAAATGAGTTTCCAAGAATTTTTCCCAAATCTGGTCTTAAGTTCTTTGTCTTTTTTCAGAGACATTCTCAGTTGTTCAGGGCGTGTGTGTGAGGGGGTGGGGTACCTCCTCCCCTCACGTAGTGATATAAAGACAATACTGACATTGATCACAGTGTCCCTCACGCCAATCATCGAATATGGTACTTTGTGCTGATTTTATAATTGAGTGCCGTGGCATATTGCTGCAATAAGCATGCTCCCACTGGCAGATGGCACAGATCCCTGAAGTTTTAACAGGGAAACAGAGGGTTCAAATCTCTCATAGATCATAGAGTCACTATGATCCTTGCTACAGAAATAATAAGTAGTTCTTCTTTGGGCAAATTATTGAAAGGAACATGCTTGCATCCTCCAGAGTACCGCAGCATGGGATATTTGACCACTGTCATTTTATTTGTCAATGATTATGCAGAAAGGATTGTAACAAAATGGCTTCAGACTTGCTTTATCCTAACTGGCTTCCCTTCCATAGGACCACACTGTTGCCAACATAAGCATAGGACACAGATTACACTTTTAAACTAATTGTGTACTAGGATACTATTTCTTCTGGGATTATTGCATGATATGGGACTAATTTATCTGGACAGGATGATTGAAGTCACCCTCTGATTTCTGCTCTACCACTGCATAAACTTCACCAAGCCACTGGGTCCCTGAGGCTTAGACTTCTCCAGGCAGTTTGTTCAGTGGCTCATCATCCCCTTCACCCAGTGACCTTTGGCTCTATAACACACTGCAAAAATGACTGGAGAAAATAAGCTTTGCCTTGTGCAGTGTACTGAATACAGTCCCCTAGTCTTCTGAGCCCATACACATTACCTCATATAGCAGAAGAGTGAATATCAATATGTGTAGCAAAATAAGTATATTTAAATTGAAGATTTTGAAAGGAATACTATATTCTGCATTATCTGGTTCAATTCTAAATGCAACCACATATAAGAAAGGTAAAGGGATGTTTCAGACAAAAGAGGGTAAATAGCAACTGGAGTGATGTGGCCACAAGCCAAAGGCTGTCTGAAGCCACTGGAAGCATAGAGATAAGGAACAGACTTTTCTTAGGATCTTCAAGATAAGCATAGCCCAGCCACAACCAGATACATTTCTGATGTTTGAGTCCACTGATTTCCTTATAGCAGCCACAGGATATTAATATCTGCTCACATCACAGAATGTTATTTTATCCTGTAACACTTGTACAGGACATTGATAGGGGCCACTCTGACTCGGCTTGGAGGCATACCAATGAAGCACTCCCAATTCATCGCCCACATCGATGTAATTCTCAGAGATCATGTCTAGAGATATTGGGCTCCTACAGGGGTTCCAAATACTGAGATGAGGCTTATATGAGAGAGGGCTTGAGGGACAGAGGGAAGGAGGGAGAAAGATATAGAGAGGAGTAGAGAGAACAAGCACAAAGTGTGGAACAAAGAAAAGTGAACACAGGTACCCTTATTGTAAGAAAAACAAAGACTTCCCTGATCCAAGTAAAACCAATAAAAGCATGGCGAAGAGTATGAGTCTGCAGGCTTGAGCTCTAGAGCATTAGCAAACTCCAAATTGGCCTTTTTCTGAGATCATTAGGACACAGAGTTTCAGCCTAAGAATAGAGTTAATGGGCCAATGAGGTGACTCAGCAGGTAAGAGTGTTTGCTGTACAAGTATGAGAATCTGAGTTCAAATCCCCAGAACCTACGTAAGAAACAATAGCAAAAAGCCATGATGGCCATGTGCACCTCCAACCTCATCAGTATGGGAGGCAGAGACTAGATCACTGGGGCTTACTGTTCATCAGCCTAGCACCAGGTTCAGTGCAAACCATGACTCAAAGAAACAAGGTGGAGTAATAGAGCAAGACTTCTCTCATGCTTCTCTGGCTTCCATACAGGAACACAGATGGGCACACACACCCACACACACATGCACACATGTACACATGCACAACACTCTCACAGAGAAGAAAAAAATGAAAACAGTTGAGTGTTTCCATAGCTTAGACCAAAACCAACCTCTGTAGAGGGAATCTTAGGAGCCTCATAACCCAAACCCTTAACTACCCTATGATGTGAAATTTCCTCACATCACAGCAACTAAAATAGCATCATTCATTCACTTATTCATTCATTCATTCACTCATGCATTAAGTTTCTGAGTGTTTCCAATATGGCCATCTGTGCTAGTGGTAAAAGCAGACATTCACAGTGCTTCGTAGTAAGTTGGAGTAAGAAGAGATGAGTATCAAAAGGTGTGTACAGTGAGGGTGGAACCTCAGACTGCAATAGAGAAGTGATGTTTGAACTTACCTCAAGGAGGTAAAAATCACTTGCCCCAAAGACAGCTCATTTCCTTTGTTCCCTTGCATGGAACCACATTGTGTACTTCATTAACTTTTACCCAAACTCTAAATGGTCTTTATATCCCAAGCCAGTGATTCTTGGGAGCTTTGATCTCCATGGGTGGAAAGACACCAGGAATGTGTAAAGATTGCATTTGGTGGGTTTGACTTACGGAGGGTTCCCTTGAAAGGAAAGTACAGAACAGACTCTTTTCTTGGATAATAAATCCCTAAATAAGATTTGTTTAGGATCTGTTTTGGTTGCTTTTCTTGTTGTGACCAAAATATCTGACTAAAAGCAACTCATGGAAAGAGGGGTCTATTCTGTCTTACAGTTTGAAGATATAGTCTGTCATGATAGAGAAATTGTGGTGACAGAACATGGTATAGCTGGTTACGTCACATCTGCAGTCAGAAGGCAGAAGGATAAATGTTGATTCTCAGTTTCATGTCTAGTTTCTATTATGGACAGTCCTGCTCACATTCAGGGTGGATCTTCTCTCATCAGTTAAGCCTTTCTGCAAATACTTTCATAGACATACTAACACCTTCTAAGTGATTACAAATCCTGTCAAGTCGACAAAGATGAACCATCACAGGATACTAGCAAGTTAGTGAACATTACTACTAGTATGAATTCTTTGGAAAACGACCCAGTTTCCTATTTCATGTGTCTGTGTGACCTGTTTCCAAGAGTAGAAGAAAGACAAGGAGACAATCTAATCAGCAAGAGGTGCAGAACATGAAAACCTCATGTCTTGGCCAGAAGCAAGGGTGACGTCAGGGACCCTCTCATATGTCCTATGTCATCACTTGTTGATTCTGATATGGTCCCTCTGCCCCAAGCATCTCTCCATGACTCTCTTCATCCACACTGTTCTCCAGCCCACTGTCTTCTGTGGTTGGTGAGGTTACAAAATACAACTTTGATCACATTGTCTCCCACAACCCTTCAGAGCCTTCCTGTTTCCTGAGAACCCAATCCACACTCTTCAATGGATCATAAGGCATGTGGGTACTGACCCAACTGATCTGCATAGTGCTTTTCAAACTAGTACACTTTGTTCTCCATGCTGCCCCAACGCTGGGCTTCTTTCATCTCTGTGAAGACCATGGGCTATGCCTTGTGCCTAGGTCTCTGAACAGATTCCCCTCTTCATCAGAAACATCCTCGTCTGCTAACACCATCCCAACCCACCAACACCCAAACAGGTCTCTTTCATGTGTTCTTACTCCTGAGCTTGGCCAACTCTGCATTTTGATTTAAATAGCCCTTCCTAAAGAAAGTGAGTTCTCACCCAACTTCTCTGGTACCTTGCCCACTTTAAATTGTTCCTGGGTCCTTGCATTCCCTTCTTCTAAACTCGTGAACCTATAGCTTTTATATCTCCTTGGAACCTTGCTTTTTCTAAATATGAACTCTTTACAGGAAAGGTTGGGTCTGGGTTGCATGTACCTTCCACAGATGAAATGCCAATGTAGATATATGTGTGTGGGGGGTCAGTATGCCTGTGTGCCTGTGTGTGTGCTATGCCTGTGTGCCTGTGTATGCATATGTGCATATAAGTGTAAGTGCCTGGGGAGTAGAAAAGAGGGTGCTGGATCCTCTGGAACTGGAGTTATAGGCCAACTGTGAGAGGTGTCTGTGAGCTGCAGGTCCCAGTGTGGAGTTCATGAGTTAGATATTTGGTATTTAGTAATAGGTTGGTCTAGGGTTGTTTTATAAGACAGTAAAGCTGGCACCCACTTCTACAAGGAATTAAACAATTTAGGAACCCAAGACTATTTGTACCTTCCAGCAAGTTGTCAATTAGGTTATTTAAATTAATTATTTTACAGCTGCTAATTGGAGCCTGGAGTCTTTTGTCTTCAAACAGCTAATCCAAAACAACAAAATAAAATGATTAAATATTCCTTAAACAATATGATTCACAGACTTAAAATATATGATTTAATTAAATTTGAGTTGCTAATCTTTGCACAGAAATTAATTTCAAGTTCACTCGGAAGAAAAACAGCATACACACCTCGAGATTCTGAGTACGAGCATTGCTCATGCAGGTCACCAATAACTTGGGGCAAGAGCAGGGACAGCCTTAGCACTTCCAAATGGGAAGATGGAGGATGTGATTTTTGACTTACCTATTACTTCATTTCTGATCTTTTCAGATGTAAATACCCCAGTCTTTTTCCCAAGGCCTTCAGTGAGTCTAAAATTTGTAGGTAATGTATTCTTTAGAGGACTGATACTAGTATGATCACACACTTCTTAGGTAAGACAAAATTCACAATTCAGGGTTGCATGTGAACACAGGGGTCTGATAAAACCCAACCCAAGAGAAACTAGTCAGCAATCTTGCTAAGCTCCTTTGCTTGTTTTATGTCTAGAGAATCTCTCATATTTTTCCTGTATACTCTAATGTTATTTTCAAACACTTTGCATTCTTATAAGAAATTATTATTTCATCTGACTTTTCAAATTTCTTGGCATAAAATTGCTCAAATTATCTTTATGTCATTTTAAGCATCTATCATAAATGGGTATCACTTCTAAAATATTTTTCTCATCATGAATGCTTTCTTCATTGTCTTGAACAATTTTGATAGTGATTGACCCATTTCATTCATATTTTAAGGCATTTATTTCATTAATAATCTTGATTCTCTTCCTTTTGTATGCATTTCATTAGTTCTGTTCTGCTTTCAAAGGAACAGTTCCCATCTCCTGCACCCGTAATTTCTTGTGTTTTTAAAAATAAGTATTTTTTCCATACTTTAAGCTGTATCCTTCATGTTTTGATATAACGACTTTTCCTATTATTTCAATTTAAAGATTTCTTCATTTCCATTGTTTTAATCTTGGGTGATTTGAGTCTGAGATTTTAGTTTAATTTCTAACTTCTAAAACTATCTTTTGATACTTGATTTATGACAATTGCTTTGTGATCAGATAACTGTTTTTATGCTGTTGAGCGTTTTGGCTCTGAGTCTTGAGGAATCTGTATCCAATGTATGAATTATCCTCTGAGTAGAATGATTTTCATTTTGAAGTTTCTCACTCTCTTGCTCATATTAAACTCACGTTTTATGTTTTTTAAAACTTCTTTAACATCCTTAATATTCTGAAGATATTTCAGATTATTCTTATAACCAGTGTCTGGAGTCCATAGTTTAGGCACCCTGCCTCACTGCATGGTGGTTAAATTCCTTGTGACATCGCTTTTGTTTGGACATTTCATTGCTGGTTACTACACTCAGACTTACACAGTGCTTTCCCTTTTGTTTCTGGAGAATTCTATAATTCGAGTGGAAGGGTTTCTGCTTCTGCAGAGTCACTCCTACATGGTTATGTGAGTTGGTCATTACAGTGAATTGACATTTTTCCACGAGGGGCCCCACATAGACAACAGCCTTTCTCACTGTGACCATGAAGTTGGGATAAACTTTCTCATCTCTCTTTCAATATACTAGCTGCTCTTTTCTGCAGTTAGCTCTACACACTTAACATCATTCCTTCTCTACCTGGGTGTCGGAGGTTCACTTGCCCCGTGAAGACACTGAGGCCATCTGCATGAGTTCCTCAACTTCTGCTTTCACCCACTGCTGTGATTTCTTTCATTTCTGTGTGAGTGTGTGAGTGTATATGAGTGAGAGAGAATGTGTGAGTGTGAGTGGGTGAGAGAATCTGTGATGAGTGTGTGAGAGAAAGAATGTGTGAGTGTGTGAGCGTGTGTGAATGTGAGCATGAATGAGTGTGTGAGTGTGTGTGAATGTCTGAGTACGAGTGTGTGTGAGTGTGTGCATGTGTGTGAGTGAGTGAGTGTGTGTGTGTGTGTGTGCGCACGCGCTTGGATATCAGAGAACAATGTTTAGAAATCAGTTCTTTCCTGCCACCATGTGGGCTCTGAGAATCGAACTCAGGTCATCAGGCTTGTATAGGAAGTACCGTTAGCTGCTGAGCCACCTCCTGCTGAGCCACCTCACCATCCATAGATGTGGGGACTTTTAAACCTTATTCTAAATTTCAGGGTATCTTCCTTAATAGCCTCAATTTTTTTCAATTAATGAATTTAGAGATAAAGCTACCCTTATGGTTCCTGAAAGCTGGGGTTTGTCTTTGCCCTTCCCCTTACCAGTTAATAGAACGGTGAACTACATGCCTACCGTCTGCATGGCCTGAGCCGCCCATCCTTTCTTCTCACGTCCTCTGCTGAGGCTGTTACTTACAGCATGTATTAAGCCTCACTTGTCTTATTGCAATGACCTCCTGGCTGGTCTCCAGCGTAATCTTCTAAATCAGTGATTGAACTATTGGGCAGAGTGACAGATCTGAATTTGTAATTTTTTCAAACTATTTGTTCACAGTTGCGTGCACGTGTGTAGCATACTTTGATCATGTTCCCTCCCCCATTATCGTCCCTTATCTCTCCTACTCTCATTAAGCCCCTTTGCAGCAACTCTCTCTCCTACCTTCAAGTTGTATGTGTGTGCGTGTGTGTGTGTGTGTGTGTGCGTGTGTCTGTATGTGTGTGTGTGCGTGTGTGCGTGTGTCTGTATGTGTGTGTGCATGTGTGCGTGTGTCTGTATGTATGTGTGTGCATGTGCATGTGTGTGCGTGTCTATATGTGCGTGTGTGTGCGTGTGTGCGTGTGTCTGTATGTGCGTGTGTGTGCGCGTGTGTGCGTGTGTCTGTATGTATGTGTGTGTGTGTGTGTGTGTGTGTGTCCCAGTTCATTTAATTAGGATTGCTTGCAAGAACATGAGTGAGGGCTATGCACCAAGCAAAGGCAACTTACCACTGGCCAAACCATCCCCCAGCAACCATTAACTGCAGTTCAAACTTCCAGTTACCCCATCATCGAAAATAAACTTCAAGCCCCATCCTATTATTCATATCTCTTCACCACCTTTCAAACTTCATCTCTCACTCCAACCCTACCAAACCCCCCGCGTCCTCACCCTGGGCAGCCTGCTCCTTATCGTTCTTCTGTACGCTGCTGACCGTTTTATCTTCCTGACTTTAGTCCTTTCTGCTCATTATAGTCTTCAGTTTGGAAAGCGCCTCCCCTGCAGCCACCCTTCAAACCTCGGCTCTGGTAACTTCTCCCCTGACTCCTCCCTAGTGCTTAGAGTTACTCTCTTGAGCTGCATTCATTATTCTTTGTGGTCTTATCAGACACTTTCTGTATATTGCCTTTATTAGGTGTATTAGCTATAAAGCCCTCTCTCTTAGTAAATTATAGGCTCTTTGATGACTTACCTATGGCTCGTTTTCACTCCCACAACCTCACTGGATACTTGCATGTGTTGGTTAAAGGGAACTGTTTTCCATAGAAGGGCTGGAATCTGTAGGGGTAAAAGAAACACTCAAGAAGGCACAAGGGGAGGAGACAGGCTCTCTGAAGATCTGAACAAGTCTCCTTTTCTCCTTCTGTAGTCAGAGAGAGAAGTTTTTCTAGACACAAAGAATGACCTCCCCAGAGCATACAGCCCCAAAGCCTGGGGAACGATGGGGTGTGACAGGACACAGTTGTCAATTTGCATTTTATGAAATTATTTATTTATTCAATGTATTGTGATTTTTTAAATTTCTCAAATGCAAAGAATGGTCAGACTGAAAAGATGTTGAGATGCTTTTATTCTAAACATTACGCAGAAGGTATTTTAACTAGTCAGATTAAAAGCAGATGTCTTAAATTAAAACACATAAATTATGTGAGCTTAAAATTTTCATATGTATGTGATGAAAATCTATCATTTAGAACTTAATAAGATAGATTTTGAAAGCTTACATATTTGTGTGTTTAGTTAATTGATGGCATTTAATTAAATGTCTCTTTAAAAGAACATTTAAATTTATATACCACAATAATTATCTTGTAATTACATTATCTCCACTTGTGTGTTTGCTAATACTTGTTTAACTTTGAAAAATTTAGGAGTTATAGAAAGGTACATGGAAAAGAAATAACAACCATCGATAGTTCCAATAATGAAATTATTACTAATACAAGAGGCTATTTCCACTTAAGAAAATTTTCTACTTTTATAAAAGTAACATACGTTTTTAATAAAGAATTTGCTTCATTTAGAGCTGTACAAAGAAGAAATGTTGTTTTCTTCCAAATGTCAATTGCTTCACAAACTCATGAATTGTTCTTGTAGAGGAGTAAGTGACCTTTTGGAGTATCAGTTTCATGGACATGTTTATGCTGCTCAAAAGACTATGTGTATTGTTCTTATGGGAAAATATAAATTTCTGATTTAAGCCTAGTAGATAATATAAAAAAAATACAGTTCCAAAGATTCGTGTGACTGTTTTTACATTGAAGGAACAAAGTCTTTTTATAGGTCGAAGACAAATTCTTTAATTTAAACTGCTCATTTCATATAATTCATTGCTCTGATCAAATACCTGAGCGGGAGGTATTTGATCTGGCTCACAGTTTGAAGGAACAGTCCATTGTGGTAGGTAAAGTATGGAAGCAAGAACAGCTCTACCTATGGCAGCAGGAGCATGAGGCTGCTGGGTCACACTGCAGCAGACCAGAAAGCAGAGAAATGGGGCTAGAAGCCAGCCTGGTCTATAGCCCTCAAGCCCTACTCCCAGGGATGCACCTCCGTCTCTAAGATAGGCTACATCTTCTAAAAATCAATAACCTTGCAAGACAGTGCCATCAACTGGGGACCAAGTTTTTAAACACATGAGCCTATGGGGACATTTCACATTCAAACCATAACAGACTACCAGCCTTAAATTTCAGCAATGACAACTTCAATTTGGGTAGATTGGTACTACCAATTGGGGAGACTAGTATTGTAATTCAGAAGTCCCTGAAAGTTTTGAAACAGCCTGTTTTCTCATTGCTACTAAACATTCTGCTAAGATTGCAAACTCATTTGAAGATTTGAAGCAACCTGGCCATCTCCTTACCATGATTCCTATCTGTCTGGAATGGCCCAGGCAGTAGGTCATTTAATATGATAACTTGCCTCATGGGTATCTTTTTAGATAAAAAAGATTCTTAATAACATGTGGTGGTCTGGATAAGAAACACCCTTCATAAGCTCTCATATCTGAACACTTGGTTTCCGGTTGGTAGCAGGTTTGGGAGGTAATGGGATTTTCAGGACATGGAGCCTTTCTGGAAGAAGTATATCACTCATCACTTGAGGGGGGATTGAGGGTTTTTATCCTGGCCCCTCCTTCAGTTTGCTTTGCCTGCTTTCTGTATATGTTAAAGAAGCAGTCTCTTGGCTTCCCGCTCCAGTTACCTACTGCCATGCCTCCCTTCCATTATGGACTCTCCTTCTGGAAACTTAAACGCAATACATAAACACTTTCTTCCTTAAGTTGCCTTTGGTCATGGTGTTTTAATCACAGCAATAGAAAAGTAGCTAATGCATAAGCTGTCTGAAGACTTTTATCACTTGGATCAAATTCTTTGTTCACCAAGACATTTTCTGTTAGGTTTCATCTACGTGAAGACAGCACAGGGAAGGCAGGAAGATCTTCTCACCTCCTTCTTCACTATATGTGAGCAGATGAGAACACCCACCTGGTGTTTCCAGTTCTTACCGCAGGTTCTGGACTTTGGATGAGTTATGTTTCAGTCTATATTAACACATGCTCAGACTCTGAAACTAAATGTTCCTGCTTCTAAAGTAGGGCAAGCAAAGCAATGCAGAAAAATCAAGTGTCCATGGCTAGAAATCTGTGATGGGGAATGTACCAGGCTGAAATTAGTTACGTATCATGTGCATGTGTGTCTAGCTGGAAGTGGGGCTCCATAGGAACTCTTTTGAGAGTCTTGTGTCTTCAACGAGCACAGAAAACTCACACTCGATACTTCCCTGGCAAGAGCCACCAGCTGAGTATTTATCGTGCTTTAAAAAAATGTCACTTGTATGTCATAGAATGACTCATCCCTGTCAGTAGCACTGTTACTCACACAAGAATCTACTGCCAAAATAGCCCAAAGAGAGGTTAATTCGATTCATCTTTGGGTGCTGAATCTCTTGGCCATGATGTGGGGTGCCATTTCTGACAACATAGTGATCTGGGATGATGGGAACTCACCTTCTGTTTCATCCTCAGAAATGAGAGACAAATGCAAATAAAATAAAATAACAGGGTAAGGAACAACCATGGAAACCACCCTGCTGAGCTTGGAACCAAGAGCAAGAGCAAAGGTTTGGTAGCTGCTAAGGGACTGCGACGGCATCACAGACCCGACAGAAGCTTTCGCAGCTGGGGCTTGGGTTTTAGTCTGAACAGGATCAGGAGTGGAAACCTAGATCTTCAGATGGGATTTTGGAAAGGAAAGTTCTGGATCTTAAGTGAAAGCATCCAGGAGGTGTCTGCCTGTCTGAGGCTCTGGATGAGGGAAGAGGTTCCCCACGAGCAATTCAAAGGAGGCTGCCACATGCAGATATGGGGTTGCATTTCATGGCTTTAATCTGTAGGCTTTCCACTTAAAGAAATGAATACAGAAAACTTTCTGTTCAGAGATGCAGAAGCAAGAGGGCTCTGCAGCAGCATTCTTGAAGTCAGGGAACAGGGGAAAGTCAACTTCACTTTTCTTCTCTAATGAGGCACTAAGGACTGGTGCTGCTCTAAGTTTCACTGAATAAATGATTTCCTTAGAACTCCAGTCCCAAATCAAATCATTAACCCCTTCTCAGGGTTAACTCTTCCAGGAGTGCGCTCTTCTCTCATACTAAAGTAATTGAGTTATTAATTTAATTCTTATCCTCCTAATTAATCCTTTTTGATACTCCTTTATAATATTAAATATAGAAAGGAATGAGGTTAAGTGAAAGAAAGAAAGAAAGAAAGAAAGAAAGAAAGAAAGAAAGAAAGAAAGAAAGAAAGAAAGAAAGAAGGAAGGAAGGAAGGAAGGAAGGAAGGAAGGGAAGGAAGGGAGGAAGGAAGGAAGGAGAAGGAATAGGAAAGGCAGGAAAGTAGATCTTTATAGGGCCAGTGAGATGGCTCAGCTGGTAAAAATGACTTGCTGCAAAGCCCGAGGACCTGAGTTCAATCCCTAGGAACTGTGTAAGGGTGCGGGGGAAGAGAAAACAGACTCCACAAACTTGTCCTCTGACATACACATGTTTTGTGGCGATACACCACACACACACACACACACACACACACACACAGGAGCAATTTCTTAAACATCATTAAACATCATTTTCTCGGCTATTTTACTAATGTCATTTTTGAAAACAGCTAAAGCTGTGAAAACTTTTGTGGCTTGATTGTTGGTAGACTTCATGACACCAGCAGCTAGGAGGAATGTATTTTCTTCAGTTCCTTTGAGAATGGCTATATAGCAGTGTCCCTGTGGTTTGAGGAGCTTTTAATTGTCTTCCTACAAAACTTTATTGATGAGAAGAAGTGTCAGTTCTGAGATTCCGTGTACTTGGAGTTTACTGGTAGTGTGAAGCAACAGGATTCTTTTCCTTGTTGGAGGCACCCAAAGCTGGGAGGGTGGCTGGTTTACTTTCACTGCAGCCTCCACCCCAGCAAGCCCCCTGAACCTGCCATGACCTCCTTTGACCAAGCCTCTTCAACCAAAAGGCAGCCGAGTGCATCTTGTGGCCAGATGTGCACCCCCACACCCAGCGTTCCTGAGCTCAATTCATAAATCCTCTGCTACCTGCTCTGACGGCCTCCTCACTGCTAACAAATGCTTCTCTGGATCACTGCTCTCTGACCCAATTCCAAGGCAGAGAGGTGACTGGCCATCCTTTAAATGACACAAGATCGATGAAGTGTCATCATCCCCGAACCAGAGAAGCTGACAGGCCTCCTGCTCAAGTCCTCTGTCTCTTTCCTAGGCAGTACCAGGCTAATGAAGTCATCCTGTTTCACCAGTAGATACAGATGGCACGAGGGGAAACACATTTCCATTCCCCATCCACACAGGTCAAGCACCACTGTAGATTATCTGAGCCCTTTTCTTTTGCCCAGGATTGATATTTTTGTTTAGTGTTCTTATCTATTGGTGTATTTAAATAGTTCGTGGTGGTGAGAAAATGCTGGAGTACAGTGCATTAGCTCGGGGCCGTCAGGATTAGCCATTAATATTTCAGATGCTTCTTCGCTAGAGAGACCTTTACATTCTGCAGCACATATTTTCTGTATACTCATTCCTTGCTTTCCCTGCCTGGGGCCAGAAACAAGTTACTTACCTCCTTGGCTCTGGAATATAATCCTCTCTACAACCCTGTGAAATTGCTGTGACTGGCACATTTTGCAGATGAAGAAAGCCGGGCATATTGAAGTGGAAAGATGTAGAGCAGCACATAACCACAAATGAGAGAGTGGTTGCCCAACCCTGAGTCATCCATGGCCAAGTCCCAAGGAATTCTCACCACATCATCAGAAGACATTTGGCCAGTGCCATTCTTGCTTTAGTGGGAGAGGAGAGCCGCAAAGACTTCCTGACACCCATCTACAAGCAGGTAATGATAGAACTGGACACTGAGCCCCCTCTGCTCTAGCCCACAACTCTTTCTATCACCCACGCACATCTCCCTGTCCTCCCTTCCACCCCTCTATTCCACGCAACAAGTTGCTTCTGTGTCCATGGATTTCAGTCTGAGCCCAGGACTCTTGTACCCACAACTTATCAGTACTGAATCATGAAAAGAAACTCCTCCCTCAATCTCTCATATCCTCCAGTGGTGTGGCTTTGCCCTTTCTCTTTCCTGGGTGCTTTTGCCAAACAGAGAAACAAGTTCTAAACGTGAAGTTGCTGGCTATAATTATAAGGGCTCTGTCTAGTGCGTGTTTGCAAAGCTATGACGACAGCCATCTGTGTTTCATTTCACTTTTTTTCATGATCTGTGTTCTCATGATCTTTATCTTGGAAAACGGAGGCAAACCTGTAAGTGTATCATTATCTCTAAGATAGATTTTATCTATCATCCATAACGCACATCACTTTGGAAACAAAAGCTCCCTATAGGTCTTGATGCTAGTATAGTATGGTGGTATGTGCATGTAATCCCGGCAGAGGCAGATGGGTCTCAGTGAGTTTGAGGATATCATGGCCTACATAAAAAAATATTCCAAACTAGCCGGTGCTGCATTGTGAGATCCTGTTTCAGAGAAACAAATAAGTCTTGATTTGGAGGGAATCCTTTTTCCTATTACCAAGATTTCTTCACCATAATGTAGGAACCTAGTACCCAACATTGATTTTAAAAACAGTATCTGCTTCCCCCAGTTCTATAGATCTTTAGATTGCAAATTAGGTCCTTTTCTTTTCTTTTTTTTGCAGTCCTCACTTATTTATAGCTCATAAAATGGAATAATAGGAAATATAAGAAAATTGTATAATATATAAAACAAGTACCAAAAACAACAGCTCCTGATACCCCCTGCGTCTTGTGATACAGTCATTTATGTGACACCAACAGTGTCACAAAGATGCTTCACACCAAGTGGAAGCTCACAGACATTGAACAGGGTCAAAGGTGCTTAAGGACCATCTAGGTTTTCTAGAAGGCACCAAAAAAATTTGAGAAAATGACTAGATGTGATCTTTCAATGAAATGGAGAGGTCAAAGAAGATGATTCGTTTCAGTTCCTTAGTGTCATAGCTTGGATGACTCTAAGAAGCACCATCTAACTGATGTGCTGGGGTCAGGGGGAGTTTCTTTCTGACACAACAAGGATAAAATGTTCATGGTGACTTTCATCCAAATGGGCAAACTCGTAGTTTTATAATAGACATAAAACCGTGCCACCTAACATGCTGTCAGATCCAGAGCTAGCTTTAGGTACCCTGCTGTGTGCGACCAATACCCACAGCTAGTGTTTTTCCAGAGACTCATGGACCAGGGACAATGAAGAAGAAATGCATACTTGCTCAGGGATTTCAGCAGAAGTCTGTTGCGTTCATCTTCAGTTTACAGTCAATCAGCGTTTGTCTCTATCCAGGTGAGGCAAGGAGAAACACACAGGTAAAGCATTCTCCATCACCCATGCCTGGCACAAAGACTATTGCCTACCCACTTGCTTGCTCTCTGTTCTGTCCATATCAGCTTTAGGCAGAACAGGGCCCTGTGCATGGTGCTTGAGCACTCTGGGTGAACACTGCTGTGAATCACACATTCTGAACTTGTATCATACTTTACAGTAACTGCTTATTTAAGGTTTGTTTTTTATACAGGTCCATTTTCTGGCACATAAACATTTATCGCTGAAACAGATAAAGCTAAACTATAATTCTGTCACCCTGGGGACCTCTATCGCATGGCTTCATCCTATATAATGTGCCAAGTCTGCCTTTAATGGTCACACAAACTTACCCTGAATGAATGACTTCTATTTGTAGATATCAAAGATTCCGATGACCAATTTGGCCCCCCACACCCGTGAGGCGAGGGAATAATAGTTATGTTTGAACTTTGCTTTTCTTGCTCCTAGGGTTCACTGTCAAATTTTTCAAGTAGAGAAAGTCTGAAAAGGAGGTATTGAAATGCAAATGGGCCCCGGCAGGAGTTGGCAGGCAGCTCCCAAGCAGTCTTCTCTGTCCAGTCCCAAGGAGAGAAGGCACCGAGGTGCAGTTGACTAGGGAGTTTCTTTCTTCAGGTCAGGTGTTTTTTGAAGTTGGCAGATGGCAATTTCATTTGCATTTAATGCCCTTCAGATTATTTCCTTTCTGTTGTGCTAAACACCTCTCTCAGTTGGGTCTAATTTGATGAGGTCATGCTGTCACCCTTGACCCTCTGGAACTTAAATGAAACCATCTGACCAGAAAGGAGAGGAGACAGAGAGAGAGAGAGAGAGAGAGAGGACTCTCAGTCTCATTCGTAGACATTTGATATTTGCAGATGTATAACCAGCTTCCGTAACTACCCACTTGGCAGTTTAGTGCTTTATTAGAAGTGGAATTGGTGAATTGCCCAAGAGTCCAACATTTGAAGGATAAATGGACCCAATTAATCCTTTGTCACATTCTTGTCAAAATAAAAGCACTATGCCAAAGAAAGAAAAACAACTTCCTGTACCTACACTGAGTAATTTGGGATATTAGCAAACAATTAATTTGAGAAAACACCTAAACAGCATAGTGTACAGATCGCTCACAGAGTGCTCTATTGATTCCATGTGTCACAATACAAAAGCAGACTCACGAGCTGGAGAGATGGTGCAATGCATAAAAGCACTTGCTGCATCGCACGAGGACCTGAGTCTAAATCTCTAGGGCTCATGCAAAAAGTCAGGGATGGCTACGCGCGCCTGTAACCCCAGCACTGAGGAGAACAGACCCACACTGGCCAGTGAGCCTAGCCAGAACAGCAAGTGAGAGACAGGCAGAGAGTGATGGAGAAAGATACCCATAGTTCTCCTCTGGCCTCCACATGTGCATGGACAGATACACAGTCCACACATTCACATGCATGCAACACACACACACACCACACACACACACACACACAATCAATAAAATACCTGATAAAGGCCCTTTCCTGTCTTACAGGAAATGGCATCTACCTCTGTAGTCCTGGATGTCATATGTTGGAAGAAAGGGACCAATTCTAACTTTCTAACTAAAACTCAAAACAAAAAATAGAGAAAACAAGTATACAAATAGAGAAATGTTCTCAAAAATGCTAACAGTAGTTTGTAAATGTTTGTGGTCTATGTGTTTGCTATTCAAGCACGTGTCTATGGGTGCCTACATCTGAGTGTGGGCACGAAGGCAGAGGACTTTGGTGTCCTATCCTGTCACTTCCCACCTCTTTCTCTCGATACAAGTTCTCTAATTGAACCTGGAGCTAGTCTGGTGTCTAGTGGGTCCCAGAAAAGCCTCCTGTCTCTCCACCTATAGGAGCATCAGTCACCAGACCCAACTTTTTTTTTTTTTTTTTTTTTTTGTGGGTGCTGGAGATTTGAACTCAGGTCCTAGTTATAGAAGTTTATTTTTAGTTATGTATAAAATAATTGTTTTGTGCACTGTTGGGTGAGGGGCTAATGAGGCCTTGGTGTTTTGTATTGTCTTCAGGTGTTGGATTTATGCGGGGGATGTTTGATTGTGCAAGATCTGCATGTGCTATCAGTAGAACACCTGGGGAGCTTAGGTATCGGTAAAAACCCCTGAGCTCTGATGCTCTACTGCTACAGGTCCTCATGCCTGCAGCAAGTGCTCCTACCCATTGAGCCATCTCCTTGGCCCTGAAAAGCGAATATTTTTGTGTTTGTGTAGGTGTTTGAGCTGTAGCTTTATACACATTTATGCAAGCAAGCACACGTTTCACGTCTTCTTAGTTACGCAGAGCCTCCCCTGGTTTTATCTTTGTTTACGTTACACGATATAACCTGTAAAGTGTCTTTTGGGAACAAGATATTGGCATTTCAAGTTTCTCTTCAGAAAATATATCTGTTTCTGTAGTCTCAGCCACATCATTACCTGAATTAAATGCAAACTTTTGATTAAACTGCATCCCAGGGAAATATTAGTGAGAAAAGCTTCTTTAAGTCCATTTCATTTTTATGGCGTGTCAGATGTAAGAAAGTTGATCAAAGCTTACCATCTGTTCCTAGAGATGGGGTTGCTCTGGGGTCACTTGTGCAAAGCTGAGGTCCACAAGGACAGGATGGAGACAGGTGCTGCTCATTCCAGGGACAGAATCTTGGCTGCACGTGCAGATCAGGTAGCCCAGGTTGCTTCCTGGCACATGTCGCAACGTTTTGATTTGGTTATTGCCACTGATAAGCCAGATTTCTGTCTTCTCCTGAAATGTTAAAAGATCCAGCATTTCAAAGCCTGTCTCCTTCCAGGAGAGAGGTGAGCTGGTAGAGGAGCACTATCTGCAACCTAGGGGGATGGATGACAGGACACCTGCCTGAGTCCTGACTCCCTTGACTCACCTTACCTGACAGTGCCTACAGCTTCAGACTGTATGACATCTGTAGAGCAGAATAAGTGGAGCTCCAGTATCTACTGGGCCTGATTTCAATTTGGGTATTCCTCCATGTTGTGTGTTATTACAACAAGGTCAATATCATCTTTTCAAAATAAAAGATTAAGTATGTCACTTTTAGAATGAGGGAATGGAAAAAGTACAAAGAACAGAAAAGGAAATCCCAGTTGAATACTATTGGATATAAGTAGAGCAGCCTTCCATCTTTCTCCGGGTTTCAATACGACAGCAACAATACTGTAGGCATTACTTTGTGACTCGATTTCTATTTAATGCCTATGTAACAGAATTTCTCTTGCTTTGACAAATAACATATTTAATATTTGCTTAATAATACACTTTGTGTACTATGCTTAAGCACATTGCTTGTTTCTGGTCATTTTCATTGTGTTTGATTCTTTTGATTGTTATTAATAGCACTGTGATGGAAATCTCTTTACATAAAATCTAACTTGCATGTAGATTCTGCATGCATGCACATGATAAGCACATGCTCGAACCATTGTAGGGCCCAGCCTCAGAGTCCTTCCTCAGAATGGCATTTTATGATTCCAGTTCTGCATCAAAGATCTGAGTATTTCAAGACCATGGAGCACATTACCAGATGTCTCTCTGAAGAGTAGTACCAGGTTAGTATTCTTGCTGGTACCACAGAAGAATTCTCAACATGCTCCCCCTACAGAAGCTTGTGGGAAAAAATGAAACTTTTTTAACCTTTATTTTTTGAGATTTTAATCTAATTGCATCATTTCCCCTTTTCTTTCCTCCCTCTAAATCTTCCTATGGACCTGTCCTTGATCTCAAATTCATTGCCTCTTTGGAAAAGCATTTTTTGATGCATTGACAGTATAGGGGCCAGGACTACAGCTCAGTTGGTAAGCACTTAGAGAGGCCCTGGGTTTGATCCCACACTACACACCTGTGATCCAGCACTCAGGGGGCTGAGGCAGGAGGATTAGACATTCAAGATCATTGGAGTTAGAGCCCACTCTGGGCTATGTCTCAAGACAACAAAATAAAACAAATTAAAGTATTATCTCACTGGTATTTGACATGTCTCTTTGTAGATTTAATTAGCTTTTTTCATTTATTCGAACACAAATTGTTTATTGCACATGCTACCTATTTCTCTCAGTCTGATGCTCCCCATTTATAAGACAGAATCATAACATACCACTTAGCTTGTGACTTCAGGGGTTAATTGATACTGCATGGCTAAGAGTCTCCAAGAAGGCCCTGAGTAAGAGCAGATTCTACAGATCATACCCAGTCCTGGCTCACAGATTTCTCCTTGGTAAGACGAAAGGACTTGGCAGATGATCCTAAAATCCCATCCCCAGGTACAAGGCAACTTTACAGAGAAGTGTGTATCCACATACACCCACAGGAGATGTCAGACACACAGTAGATATAAGCATGTGTAAATGTATACTGTGTACAAGTGTCATAGCACAACATATAGCCATGCATGTCTCTATCAAACAGTATCGTAAAACACTATAAAGTAGTTCTCATCTCATTTCAAGAAGAGGGAGCTCTGTGTGGAGGATACGCTGAGGGTCAGCTGTAGGTGAGTGCTCTACCTTCTCTCACAGAAAGAAAGGCTGCATTAATGGACCTAGGAAACTCACAGGCTAGACACCCTATCCTAAATAGTGGGCTTCAGGCTCAGGAGAGACCTTGTCTCAAGGACATAAGGTAGAGAGTGATGGGGCAGGACATCCATAGCCTTCCTCTGGCCTCCTTCAGGGCATGTACATAGGCCCTGACTCTACACACAGATACAACACACACACATGCACACACCACAGACCCCCATACAGCATACACACACATACAGCACACACACATACCACAGACACACACATCACAGACATACACATAGTATACACACACATACAGCACACACACATGCACACACCACAGACCCCCACACAGTATACACACACATACAATACACACACACACACACACACCACAGACATACACACACCACAGACATACACATACAGTGTATACACACATACAACACACACATTACACATACATATGCATACAACACCTGCCCACACACAGTATATACACACATAGAACACACGTCCACACACACAACACACACAGACACATACACTATAAACACACTCATACAACACACACACACACACACACAATACACGCTATTAAAAAGATATATTGCTTTAAACAGCTCAAAAAATAATCACTTAGATATGAATATATGCATCTGAAAACTTTTACTTCAATAGCAGTAACAGAGTCCTAGTTAAAAGAATAAGGTGCTTATGCTGTGACGCCTCTAAGTACCTTAAAATACACTCTTTTCAGCATTTTTCCTAGCGATGCTGTAAGCGGAGCACATGTAGTCATCCCAGAATGGATTGGATCTTGGTTTTTGTTTTACTCAATATTATACCATAAGAACTTCTTCTGCTCCACTGTCACCATAAACACAGGGTCACAGTCTACCAAGTGACCCATCCATAATTTATTTTCATAATTGACATTATTTAAAGGTCTCTTCCCACAGTGAGCCCATGTTTTCATGTAGCAGTTTCTTCTTACCAGGATTGTCTTGTGAAATTTATTTTAAGCCAAAACAATTACAACTTAAACTTCCAAAGGTGATTATTTCTACTTTCAAATAGTAACTCTACAACATTTAGTACTTTAAGATTAATTTGGTAAAAAAAAAAAACAATAATAATTTGGTTTATTGATAACAATGGATTTAGAAATGATAGAGAAATAAATAAAATAAAATAAAATAAAAGGCAGGGTTTTCAGTAGCCAAAATTTGAGAAATAACACATAGAAGATGTTTGATCACTGTCCCTTTCAAAGCATCATCTCTTAAATTTAAAACAATTTTAAATTCTTAAAAATTTTTAATTTTTTTAAAACAATAACAAACAGAAGGCACTCTGTAACTGATACTTATTCTGCACTGCAGCAATTTCTCTATGTTAAGGGTCTTTGCCCATTTCAGTCCAGTTGAGAGTCCCTCATTGCATGACACCAGATCTGTATGCTTCCCTAGAAATGTAAGGAACGGCCAGTGCATTGAAGAAAACATGTATGTTTAACCTGAGAAAGAAAAGATGGAGGTCCCACACATCTCCTTTTCTTACTACTCAGGGGGTTTCTAGACTATGGGACTTAAATGCCAATGCTGGGATGTTCCTGGACAAATCAGGGTAAGGAGCTCCTACCAGCAGGGAGCTGCTCCTTCCATCCTGTAATGTTTCCAAGAACAGAAGGTAGGCCAAGAAACTTAACATTACCCTGAGACAGTGTCTAGCATCTAGTGACATTTGTAACTACAGTGGAATGGGCAGGTTGGCCAGTCTGAATATAGTCAGGAAAAAGCATGGCAACCACACACTGAATGTGGAGAAGAAGGGGGCTTTCACATGCTGTGCAGGGAGAATATTTAAAACTCCCTTTGCTTTGGCACATGGTATCTGGACTAGCCTAGAGTGGCTGAAGGTGAGCTTAGACTGGAGCTCTTGCACACCAACACATGCGTATATTACGTGGTGCACAGATTCTCCACCAGTAGGTCTGGATTGGGCCCTAAGATTTCTCATTTCTAAAAACTTCAAATGGTGATGATGCAGCTGGTTTATTGATCCACTCTAGCAGCAACTGAGTGTGGAGAAGAGACTTGAGCATCCCAAAATATGTACAGAGAATCACCATGAACTTGATTATTACCAGGGTAAAAGGAGTCCTCCCAATTGTAAAGATTCTCCAATTATCTCAACCACAACATAATTCTTCAAAGGTATTTTGAAATGTAGACTTGGCTTTTAAGAGGAAACACTTGCTCTAAAAGTTATTGGCGTATCCCACTTAATTACAGTATGTTTGGGATCACTGCTAAGAATTTCTTTAAGAGAAAATCAAGTGGTTAATCTCTCAGTTAACAAAGTGTCTTGTCTTCATTTTTCAAAAACAAATGAGAAGAGTTGTTGTGAAAGGTTGTTGCAAATGCTTATGTACAGGATAGAGCTTTCCTTCTAGTTTGCAGCCAGATCTCTCTGCTGGGAGATGTTGGTTCTTCCAACAGGATCCAGATGGGCGCATCCTTCTACTGATAGTGCTGATTCTTTCTGCACTTAAAAGAACCGCAACAGCCAAGAGGAGGCCTTGGCTATAGTAAACTCTTTCCTTGGACACCGGGGTCCATCTAAAAGGAAAGAGCAGACATTATTGGATCTGCCATTAAAACCATAGAGCATTTCCTTCATAGTTTTAGAGTCAGCATGGTCTAGAGGACCCCAGAACTATCTTTTCTGGATTATGCTGTAATGAGTATTGAGAGAATAAAGGTTTTTGGCTCAAAGTCCTGTAGGCTTGAGAAGCCCAGGAGCATGGTGCCGGCATCTGCTTGGCATCTGATGAGGACCTTATTTCTGTATTAGAGTCTGGCATCTCACAGCAAGACACAGTGGACTGTTTTAGCTCAGGTCTCTCTTCCTTTCCTACCAACCTACTTATGCCACCAGTTAGCACATTGTTCTGTCTCTGAAGTAGGAGGTATGCATTCTCCACAGAAAGGCCAGGTTCAGAGAGAATGGATACTCATCCACGATGCACAGCTAACAGCAGCATCTGACTACAGATTTTGTTTCAAGGTTTATGCTTCTTCTTCTGGCTCCATGTGTCACATTCGCTAAAAGCACAAGTGCAATAACATTTTTTAATCTTCCTAAGACACATATGGAGACATAAATGAATACAGAAATCTGTTCCACAGAAAGAACCTCCTGTGGGATTCTGAGGCACTTTTCAAAGCACTGACAGGCATAACCCCCTTTAAGCGTGTCATCTCCCTGAGAGATTTTCCCAGGGCTTCTGAGTCCTCTAAGAGGACTAATGGTAGGCGTACACTAGGGGTGCTTTCCCTGAAGCCATGCCCAGATGTCCATGAACACACTTCTTTGTCACAGTTTCTAGAGCTCAGAGACGTCCTGAGCATATGGTCACGATGTTTAAGCAGCTGGACTTCCATCACGGCTTCATCTATCCTATTCAGATGCTAGCTTCTAAGGAGAACAATTCTTATCAATCAGTCTATTGAGTGTGAGAGAGACTTGGATGGAGGGACACGGATGGTGTCCTCAAGGCAACTCATGGAACAATGGGGTACCAACAGGGAGGTGGGCTCTTCCAAAGATAGGTGGTGGCTTAGAGGATGGGCTGCAAGGAAGCTAGAGGACAGCTAGTCCAACAGCAAGCTCTGGATTTAATAAAGTGCAAGCAGTTGGACATTCATCATTACTTTTAGTCATGCAGTATTTAAATTCATTTATGTCCTTGGATGTAGCTCAGGTCTTCTCCTACAAATGCTCTAAATGCCAGGTCCCTCCTTGCAGCTTCCCCTACACTTCAGGCAGAACATAAGGTTTAATCTCCTTGATGAGGAAGCAGGGACCCTCAGTCTCCATCAAAATATACTACGGGAAAGACTCAGGAGCTTAGCAGCAGTAGCAACTGCTAATTTCCAGGGTGGCCATGGCAGGTTTCCACAGGTGCCTCTAGTGTTCAGCTCCATGGTGGTCACCTTGGGACTCAGACTCCAGTGTCTGCCTTGTAACAGCTATAGTGCTATCTAGCAGCTGAGCTCCGTGCTGCCATCTGAGTCTTGTGTGGCTTCTTGACCTCTAGGTACCTTGTCTGGGACTCCCAAAGATGCTATGCGTTCCCCAATACACTTTTAGCATAAAAGGCCCAGTGTCCATCCTTGTGCCTTGCCCCTAAGGATTGAGCTATGCAGTGGTTTTCTGTGTTCAGCACAGAGCAGACAAGTGATCAATGCACTTCAAGACCACATTCTATAAACATGAGGAGCCTTCTGGTAGCTAACACCCAGCATGTGTCAGAAGAGAATCAGAAATTTTTGGCTACAAGGTGATGTTATTTGTTTGTATAAAATGATTTGTTAAGCATTTCCTTTCCTGAACATTTGTTCTTCAAGGTGTGTGTGGGTGTGTAAGTGCTCATGCATGTGCACGTGTATGTATGTGCGTGCATGTGTAGAGAGACTAGAGGTCAGTGTCAGATGTCTTCCTTAATCACTCTTCACCTTAGTATTTTTGGAGATGGTCTCTCACTGAACCCAGCACTCATAAATTTTGCTAGACTAGCTGGCCAGCAAAGCCCAGGGACCCTCCCATCTCTGCCTCCCCAGCATTAAAACTGCAGGTGCATGCTCCCACACCCAGCTTTTTATGCCTGTGCTGGGGGATCTGAACTCAAGTCCTTACATGCTTACACGTCAAGCACTTAGTGACAGCCGTATCCCCAGCCTCTCTTCTCAGTTTTTCTATTATAAACTGTCTGCTTCTGATCTCTTCACACTTGTTTCCCTCATGATTAGAGAGCTCAGCTGACACGCATTTAATGTGTCATTTAGTAAAACCAGGGAGTGTAGGAAACATAAGACAATCTGTACACAAAGAAACTAAGAGGTTTGCTTGAGAAGACCAGGCATGTGCACATATCAAGATAAAAATCCAGCTCCCAAAATACTTGCTTGGGAGCAATGCGACAAAAAAGATTAATTATGTGACATCACCAGATGGATGAAGTTGTACAACTCTCAGTGTCCTCACATATCCTGACAGTGACGCAAATCACAAATTAACAACTGAACCACCGGCAGTGCTTGCTGGTAATTAAGGGATGCCATTGCCAACCCATCGTCCTTCATAAATAAACAGTCACAGTCACATACTAAGATGTTTTTCTCCCCCGAGTCACGGGTGCTGTTCCATAAAATGCTGGCTAATGATACCCACAGGCCTTAAGCCCCAGGGAGAAAAGCTTGAGTCTCCATTCTGATCCTCAAAGGTCTCACTTTGGTCCAGACCTTAATTCTCAACTGACCAAACACACTGTTACTAGTGTCTCCATCCTTGGTTCCCTGGAGAACTTCAGAACAGGAAGGGTTGAGAGGGCACCGTGGATTAGAAACACCTTCACGGTGTTCTTGAAGAGAAGCTAAAGCAAGCGCGTCCCTGGATGGTGCAATTAACACACTTTTCTTTTTTTATTCTCAGCACCAAATTTAAAATAAACATTTACGAAAAACACAAGTGGAAGTAGGCGACGTGTGCCTTTCCTTCCAAGGTGCCATCTGTTCAGGTTGCACCCTGGTGGTTGGAGTGTTGATGTCTCCCGGGCTGAGATACCATTTGTCAGCATTTTCATTCGCTTTTAATTTTTTGGTCTAAGTCAGCTGGAATTCTCTGAGAGCAGATGTCTTGAAGTTCTGGGTTTTCTTAGTCACCCCACATTGAAGAGTTTCTTTCCATGGCCTATCAAGAGACTGCATCGGTAACTAGCTGCCTATGGTTATCCAAAGTGTTTTTGAGGGGGGAGCAGAAAAGTGGAAGGGATCCAGTCCCTCTAGGGTGGTTGGTATCCATCTTTATGATTAACTTTGGTGTGACTTACATGAGTTTTAAAGGCCCTCATAAGAAAGCAAGGGAAAGTCATTGGGGGGAAGGAAGAATTCAGTATTTCTGTTGCAGCTGCCAGGGCTCTTTATAATCCCTAATGAAGCCCTGATGGGGTATAAAATATCCCAACTTTCACAAATGACTATGTCAGATAGACAGTATGCAATGCTTGAATTCTCACTGGGTTCACATTCATTTTCAATAGCACTTTAGTGAAAGGAAGCATATAAATACTCCATTTGACTAGTACTTCACTGAAAGAAGAGAATAGCCTATGACTTATTTCTGTACCAAAGCAAACAGCCCTGTTTTCTTGAAGTCTTGCGCTTGAACTTGCAAAGAAAAGTCACAAGCTATTGCTGCTGACGTAGTCGCTGCTGTTAATATTTTTAAACCACTTGTTCTTTCTTCTTCTGCTTCTCACCATCAAGCAGGTGTGTGCTTTTTTATTTTTGCTTGTACGTGTGTGCATGCGTGCATGTGTCTGCACATATTCATGTGTGTATGTGTGCCAGTGTTCACGTGGAGGCCAGACATTGACACTGGATGCATCCCTCGGTCACTTCTCCACCTTTCCTTTGAGATAGAGCCTCTCACTGCACCTTGAGCTCACCAAATCAGGTATTCTAGCCGGCCAGCCAGGCCTGGGCTACCCCTTGTCTCAGCTTCTCCCACACTGAGATGGCATGGACAACCACAGTGCGTGGCTTTTATGTAGGTGTTGAGTACCAAGCTCAGGTCCTTGAGCTTATGTGACAAGCACCTTACTCTCTGAGTGTTCTCCTCGGTCACCAGGTGTGTAACTTCTTAAACTAACAAAATTATCGTACATGACTTACTTAAAAGTTTTTGAGAGGTGTTTTGGATTTGTTTTTTTTTTAATACACCATTGATTGGCATTTGTAACTTTCCCTCCTATGACGATCCGTTCCAAGACCTGGCACACTATCAACACTTTGCCTTGACAGTTAAGGTATTTCAGCACTGGCTCACTGCCAATCGTAAACAGTCACACTGGTATTTCCCAAGATGAAAAGAATATGAAGCAACCTACAGTAAACCTAAAGACACACATAGGACCGCACGCAGAGACACAGTGCTGTACAAGGTAAGTGGAAGGATTACCCACAGATAGAAAATGCACAAAAGTGAAATACTTCTATACTCTCTCTTTTAAAATAATGGCCTCGTGCTGGAGAAGAGACAACAGACTTACTACAAAGGCGATGGGAAGATGGGGTGTGAGCAACAGGAAGTCTGTTCAGTGAAAGAACACTGGATCCCTCTGAGGCCGAGACACCTGAGATGGTGCTTAACCTGCATCCGAGGTAAGAAAAGCAAGTGGAATCCTCCTGTTCTGAACACTTCACAGACTTTGTCTGTGGACTAGAGACCGCAGGCCCAGGGCATGAGGAGACTGCTCGGTGAGATACATCTGGATGCCACGTCCTGAGGGTTGAAACACGTCTTTACTCAATAATTACCTTTCTGATTATAATTTGGGGTGTGGGTCTCCATGGAGGTCTCCCCAGACACCCTATCACTGCCTTCAGGCCCTCTCCACAGCAGGTTTGCCATTCTCTTGGCACATCTTCTGTTCTAGGCCCTGAACTGAAGACCTGCCCACACCACCTCCTCCCACTCCTTAGACTCAGAAAAGAGGAAGGAAGCAGGCACACTAAAGGAAATCAGCACCCAAAGTCACACACCAGGTCAGTAGCATGAGATTCTCAACCCAGATTAGGCCCACCTGTGTTGCTCTCAACCTTCTTGCTACAGTGATGGTCTCTGTGTATCTATTTCTTCCCTACCGAAACACTCCCTCCTTACAAAGCTCATGCACAACTAACAAGGCTCAAGGAGCTTTCAGAACTTACAATATTCCCAAGGTTCCTTCCCCAGGGTGTAAAAGAAGTAACAATTTCTGGAAAGAGTAGTTTGATTGGCAAGCTGTACAGGGAGCCAGCTCTAGAGAGGCAGCTTCAACTGTCCTCTCCCACTCTGAGGTGGGATTCTCAGTGAGATCACTGCCTTTGAGTCAGCCGTGATCCAGCAAGTCACCCCTCTCCAGTGCTCCTCTAATTAAACATACTGGTCACTAAGTTAAACGAGTACAATCATTTCTTTGCTCGGTTGCTGGTCCCTACTAGAGTGAATAGACTTTATCACCCTCCCCCAAGGGAGGGGGGTAGCATTATGCTGCTATGTAAGCTCATCATGGATGACAAGAAGGTATTCTCCTATCTGCAAACTCTGCCAGACCTCTCTCTCTCAGGAGAGAGAACTACCATCCCCGTAAGTGCCATCCTTGACAGTGGTGAGCTCAGGTGTTTTTATTGATTTAGAACTCCTTAGGTGTTCTGATACTACGTACAGATCATAAGCAATTAAACATTCCCCACCCCCATAAATCTAACACCTGCAGACAATATAAAATGCCAAGACCTAAGGCAGCCCCACCTAACAGTGCACAAAACAGTATTTTATATGTAACTAAAAATAAACTTCCACAACATTCCCCTTTGCTGTATATAAAAAAAATTGCTTTACCTTTACAACACAATTTAACACTACACCAGAAAAGCCATTTACAAGAGGAACAGTTATGTGACCAAATGATACCAAAGATCTATCAAACTTTTCACAATGCCCTTTGGTCAACAGAAAAACATTATCAATTCCAATTATCTGGAATTCCCTCCAATCTTCTGGGCTCCTCCAAAGGGCTTGGGTCACTTCTCTAACTCTGCCCTTTGTAACACACACAGTTTGTCCTCCAGGATCTGGCTGGATCCCCTCCACTGCTGATGCTGTTCTTGGTGGTCATCCCATGGTACTGGCATCTTTAGAACACTGGGGTCTCTTGCTGCAACTGGGTTGCACTTTTGCCAATAGCTACTCCTGGGCTTTCTTCATGGTGCCAAGTCTCAACTTGTCTGCATGACCCCTTCAATCTGGGCCTTCAACTGCTAATGAG
The DNA here is from genome assembly GCA_026225945.1 of Cricetomys ansorgei. Taxonomy (NCBI): domain Eukaryota; kingdom Metazoa; phylum Chordata; class Mammalia; order Rodentia; family Nesomyidae; genus Cricetomys; species Cricetomys ansorgei. The sequence continues at coordinate 1,076,613 of JAMJFZ010001258.1, read as the reverse complement.
GCTGCACCTTCACCAATGGCCTCTCCTGGTCTCTCTTCATGGTTCCAAGCTTCAACTTCTTTACATGACCCCTTCAGTCTGGGCCTTCAACTACCACTGAGGCTGTACTTTTACCAATGGCCTTTCTTGGCCTCTCATAGTGCCAAGCCTCAATCTGCTATCCAAAGACCCCTTCATGCCTTCAAAACTAATACCACCTGGGTAACTTTTATAGTACCAAGTTCAGCTACTAGCATGAGATACAATCTCAGCCAGTTCTGGAAGACAGTTTCTGTCTGTTGACCCTGAGGAAACACTTTCCAGATTTTAAGATAGAGAATTTGAAGGAAAAACAACTAATAAGTTTGTCTGCAGGAAGAATTCCCTCATGGGTGGAGTTCTCATCACCATCACCAATGCCTGGACTGCTTGTAGTCAGGTTTGCAGGAAAAAAAAAGAAAAACTGGTCAGTTTAATTAAGCTGCTTTGGCTTCAAGCTGTGGCTTCCGCAACAGCAGGGGGTCCTGGGCCGTTTGGGAAGAATCTCCAGCTGAAACATTCAGGCATTTTGGGCTTCTTTTTCATCACAGCCTAGGAAAAACATACCTTCCATAGATCTCAAATACAACATGTTGAGCTTCACACACATACAACACAGCTATCAGAAAACTCAGTTTATGAAACAGCACGCTACCACCAGCAGTGGGAGGGAGCGGCAGCTCCATGACCAGGACAAGAAGTTAGAACCTTGCCTTTTCCCTGCTCCCAGCTGAACTCTCTGTTTTCACCATGAAAATTGTCTTTCTCTGTTCTGTGGTTCTCATTTTTGAGCCCTTTCTCACTTAATTTTCATAATTTTCTCTTCATTGAGGCTTATTTCCTTCTTCTCTCTCCTCTTCCTTCAGGAGCTTTCAATTAATACCTTAATCTCTGTCCTCTGGTAGCTTCCCTGAGTATATTTTACTGAACTCTGTGAGGTCTGGAGTTTCTTTCTTGTTCTTCCTTGTCTCCATGTTGGATTAGCCTGACTTTGGGCCCCACTTTGCAGGTGCCACTTCTAGTATGTTGCTGTGGTGGCCCAGAAGGAAAGACAAGGAAGCAGTTTCATAGGTGCAAGCTCTGCCAGACCTCAACAGAAGGAATCACCATCATGGCAAACGCCATCCTGAATAGTGGAACCCCGAGCATCTGAACTCAGGCATTTTTATTGATCCAGAACTCCTTAAATGTTCCAATATCATGTGTAGATCATCAGCAATTAAACAACTCCCACATAAATCCAACACCTGCAGACAATACAAAACACCAAGACCTAGGCAGCACTCACCCAACAGTGCACAAAACATTATTTTAAACACAACTAAAAATAAACTTCTACAACAGGGAGCAGGAAGATCACAAACCAGGTTTTGGCTACTTGCAGAAGTTCATAAAGTAAGGGATGGTTACTGAGACCTCTAGCACTGAGTGTCAGTCTCTTGTGAGTTTGGTGCATTTGAAGCAGTCTCTAAAAGACTGATGAGCTGGAGCTTCTCACTGCAGAACTGACCCATGTGGCTACTTGAAGTAAATCTTACAAAACAGCTTTCAAAATGTAGCAGCTGCAACTGTCTGAGCATCAGCACCATTACCATTGTCTTTTGTGAATTCAGTGTATTTGAGATAGTTCTAAAGAAATTCAAGATAGGCCTGTAATCCCAGCTACTCAGGAAGCTGAGGCTGCAGGACTGGGAGTTCAAGGCCACCTGGGCAACTTAATGAGACCCTGTCTCAAAAGACAATACTTGCTTAGTGTCAGAGTTAGTTTTAGTTGTCAACTTGACACAAACCTAGCGTCACCTGGGAAGAAGGAACCTTAACTGAAGATTTCCCCAGATCACACTTTCTATGGTCATGTCTGTGAAGCATTTTCTTCATTGTTAATTAACACAGAAGGGCACAGCTCACCATGGAAATGCCTAGGCAGCTGGGTCTGGACTATAATAGAAGGGTAACTGAGAAAGTCAGATGGAGCAAGCCAGTGAGTGGTGTTCTTCCATCGTTGCTACTCCGAGCTCCTGCTTTTGAGTTATTGCCTTGGCTTTCCTCAATGGCGTGCTGTGTCCTGCAAGATGAAAACAAAGCAACTACAACAATAACAACAACAACAGCAACAGCAACACAAAAACCTTACCTCCCCAAATGTGTTTGTTTGTGGTGTTCGTCCAGCTGAAAACCAAACTAAGACACTCAGTAAGCTTGAGGTCCTAAGACCTATCGAGGGGGCAGGGAGAAGGATAGCTACACAGGTAGAGACAAGGGAAGAGTCCTAATCCTGTCTGGTTGAGAGTTCTAGATGCCCTCTAGTCTCTGGGACAACCAAACTCAAGCACCCTTTTGAGAATGTCTGATATTTCTTCATCTCAATGGTCACTTCATGTTTTATTTTATGGTGCTGAGGGCTGAACCCACAGCTGTTCACCTGGTTGGTAAGGGCTGAACTTCAGTGTTTTAAAATTATAGCAATCTCCAGTCACAATAAGCTTAAATTAAATTATGCAAGATCATAAGTTATATAAAATATAAAGCAAAGATGTCAGAAACATTAATGAGTTTCTCACTTTACTTGAACAGTAAATCTAACTCTGAGCTTCCCAGGGGCTAAGGAGAAAGGTAAAAACCAGCAAGGCATGCACTTCTCAGTATCTGCCTAATACCGGTGTATGTTTCTTCAGGAAGGCCAAACTTCCTAGTACTAAAATCCTAACATTGGTGGGGTGATGAATTTCACCCACTCAATGCAAGATCTAGATATGGCATTTATACTGAGGTTTCTAACTCCAGCCCATATTTAGGGAGGCAGACACATTGCTGATAAGGAGGACCACTTCTCAAAGGCATGTCTGAATTACTAACTGATGCTCCACCTTGTCATCAGGATAGAGCATAAAGGACCTACTGGAACATCCCTTGGGCACTGCCATCAATCATCTGAATCCCAAGCATGCCTTTGACAGACCAAACAGAGCAACCATTCAAAATTGAGCTGTCTGCTGAAAACGGATTGAAAGAGTTTGCATACTGATGGAAAAGAGATGTATGTCTTATGGCTGTCAGTTTGGAATTCCATAGAAAGATTGATTTTTCTTGTGTTTATTAAGAAGACTAACATGAAATTTTATTCCAGCAGACGTCAATGTTAATTATATTTGTAATGAGTATCTGTGGGGAAGAGGCACTGCACTGATGCATCTCAACGTCTGACATGGCTATCAGTGCATGAGTACAGAGTCATCTCCATAACTTTTAAATAATTTCCTACTTAGCAATCTAGAGAGATAAATATTTAAAGTTCAGTATGTGTGTAAATATGCACACACATTAAATATACACACCCATCATTGTGTGTATGTATGTGTGTATTTTGCACACATACATGAATGTATGTATGAATGAATGCATAGATTCATTTCTATGTTTTCCTGCAATTGCTTTGTCAAAGCTTAATGAACATAGCCACACTTTAATTATGATCTACTTGAAAGGTGTGTATTCATTTATTATGCTACAGTGAATTTATGTGTGTGGTTTATGTGTGTGTATGTGTTCAGATGTGTGTGTGTGTGTGTTTTTGCATGTGTGTGTGCATGTGTGTGAGGTGGGTGTGAGTATGTGTAGGGTGTGTCTGCATGTGGGTGGGTGTGATGTGTGTGTACATAGGTGTGCATGTGTGCGTATGTGTATGTGTGTGTGTGTTTATGTGTGTGGGTGTGCATTTGGGTGTGTCCACACACCAAAGGTTGATGTCAGGTGTCTCCTCAATTCTTTATTTTTTGGAGGCAGGATCTCTCACTGAACCAGCTCACTAATTAATTAGACTAGTTGGCTTGTGACTCAGAGGGGTCATTTCATATATCCAGAGTGGGATTTTTCCTATTTCCACAACCACTTGGTTTGATGACAGGATTCCAAGGTGGAAAATATTGTGTTTTTTTTTTCAGGTGGCCAGTATAGGACCTGCCTTCTGAATGTGCAGCTAGATCAAGTTCTATGAGTTACTAGATGGCTGTAGTGACATTAACCAAACCAAACACTAACTTTCCTCTGCTCTAACATTCAGCGATAATTCACTTAGTGGAATTAGTTCTTTCTTACTTAGAGCAATGCTCTTAACTCATGGATGTTTCCTCGAGCCAGATTTTATGGTCTATGCCAGAAATCTCTCTAAATCCTTATGAGTTGTGTTTGGTTCTGTGCAATGCATTTTTGAATGCTCATGGGGCTTATCCATAAGACTCTCTGAAACGGCTGAGTTTCTCCTTCCTCCTCTGACGTCGAAGAACGCGGATCACTTTCCATGCTGGGCTAAATCCAAAGCATTAAGTCCAGAGTGTGGAACTCATGTGAACATGAGCTCTCCTGGCAGGCAGTGGCTCTCTATGGCCACTGGTTCCACTTTCTCCGAGGTAGCTTCTCAGCCCCTTTTGATACTTCCAGCCCAACTCTGTTTTTTAGCACTCTGGTCCTTCATGGGAGCTAGTCTTTGTAGTCATGAAGCTCTCCCCTTCTAGCCCTTGACTGAGGGAACAGCTGTCCTCTGAAGTCACCCCTGGCCACCCACTTTTCCCTCCTCTCTGACTCCTCTGTTACTCGTTTTACTTGCTTGCTAAAGAGAAAGATTTCTACTGCTCATCTCTGCTAGTTGGATGTCTTGCCCAATCTTTCCAAAAGAAACTATCTCTGTCTGTCTGTCTGTCTGTCTGTCTGTCTATTATCTATTCATCTTTGTCATTTTAGGTAAACCTCTATGAACCAAACTGGCTTTGAACTTATGTGGCCACAGATGACCTTGAACTCCTAATTCCCGCCATTACCAATGCCCAAGAGCCGGGTTACAGGTGCATGCTTCCATGCCTCTTTTATGTAAAGAAATCCAGTGTTTTATGCATGCTGAACAAGTACTCTACCAATTGAATCCCAGCTCCAGCCCCAGCAGTCCAGCTGTCTACTTGTGATTCAAGCAGCCCAGGCTCACACCTTCCTACCAGGACTAAGGCAGACTGAGGATTCCAAGCAGATAGGTGATAGAGTTGGGGTATATACTGTAAGTGAACAAAGTGAAAAGTAAAAAAGCAAAAGTATACATATATAAATACTTACATGAAGCACAGGTAAGATAGAGGAGCAATGAACTTTTCTGCCCCTCGAAATACAAAAGGCATAGGTAACAACTGAGAAAAGTGATTATGAGAAGCCAAGTGACAAAAACTAGAAGTGAAAAAATAGGATTTCTATTTGTCATAGTTTGTAGTTTTGAATAATGTTTATGACTTATGTGTTTTAACATAAAGTTAAAAAAGGAAGGATGGAGAAGAGACTAAATTAAAATATATATGGAAACAAACTGACAACACTGTATATAAAATTGATAATGTAACCACGTAATCGTGCAGAAGTTGAAAAGAATCCAGGTTTTGAGTATATCCCCTCCGTGTGCGAAAGGCTAAGAACACAAAATAACAGCAAGGAGTTCCACATGATGCAAGGCTGCTGATAGTCACGTTGATATATCGTATCGAGCTATTATGTTACCAGGCTACGTATAGAACTAAACATAAGGATGCTCTGACGAACTAGGGTCTTTCCTAAGATTATGGTTATGGAGGAGACAGAGACATCCGATTGTGGATTAGACTCAGATATAAGATGTGTGGGTGCAGGTGTATGTGCTCCCATGGAGCAAAAGTACACATGTGTGTTTGCATATGCACTGTGGGAGTAGAGAGGCAGAGCTGGACCCGGCCAACTTTATGGGAAACAGGATCCAAGCAGGATGAGAAAGCAGGTTACTCTCTCCCCTGAGTAAAGGGTGAATTGTCATCTGTGAAAATTAAACATGGAGAGATAGCAAGTCACAGGAAATGAGACCGTGTGTCCAGCACCATGTGGGAGGTTGCTCAGCCAAGTGAAAAGGAGAATGGCTCCAGAGACTAAAGGAAATGACTTCACATTCCAGCACACTTTGTTCTCCACTGTAACTGGATGGCTGAGCCCCTTGGGGCCTTGGGTCCCTTGTTTGTATGGAAAATATTGGCAGCACTGAAACGTTGCTGAGAAGACTATGGGAAGACATGTCTATGAGCAGTGGGGCATGGTGCAGGTGCCCAGTGGACAGCAATCAGCATGATAGATACTGTGAATACGTCACTGAGTCATGCGAGCTTACTGCAGGGGGAGGTATCAGTACATCATTTCTGGGAAATCTGCACTAAAACTGGAAAATGGATACTAAAACTGTCCTCTGAATTAGGCATTCTGTTTCTCAATATTTATCCAGAGGAAGGAAACAAAGTATGCACAGGAAGAAATGAATAATTCATTTCAGCATAAAATATACTTTAGGATTGCAACAGTTGAAGTATAATTAAACTACCAGTTTGATAAATTGACATAGCATCCACTTGCCTTCTAAATACTTATCCTGACAGCCATAGATTGGTGCAGTTCTCAGCCTCCATTAGAGAAGCTCTTTCTGCAGAGCACTGAGGTTATTGCAGAGATCCACAACAGGTCAAAGTGCAAAGAACAGGGAACTAAGGAGTTCCCATCCCCAAATGGAACATCAACAACACAGCCCTTTCCCTCAGGGCTCAGGGAGCATGGTGGAAGATGGGGGTAGAAAGGCTGTAAGAGCTAGAGGCCCAGGGGTTGCTCTGAAGAGTGCAGGCAGTTAATAGGTGTTTGAGGATGGGCATGAGGTCAGCCCCACACCCATGTGCATACAGGAAACATAATTGGATTCAGCAGGTTAAAAGAGTCAAAGACAGGGACATGAATTTGGGAGGAGAGCGGAGGGCATAAGGAGTTGACGATGAGGAGCGGATATGATCAAATGTGTTGTACTCGCGTATGTAATCCCCAAAGAGTAAGAAAAACTTAAATACAGTGAAACTACTTACGTCGGCACACTGCTAGATGCAGAGACTGAAGCGGACATAGAAGATATGTGTGATTAAGAAGCACAGTGGGCTTTCAAATCTCTTTTATCAGGAGAACCTATAAATTCTCACATGAAATCCTAATAGATGATGGTTTGTTTATTTAGTGTCTGTGATTCTGGAGTCAAACTTGGGGCCTCACCCAGACTACTCAAGTATCCTAGCACTCCAAATGTAGACTCCTAACTATTCTATCCCCACTTCAGTGATTAAAGGAGCTGTTCAAACTAAATGGCACAGGCAAGCTGTAGACTCCATCCTCAGCCCATCCTTCCTTCAGCATTTACTGGTCACCATGTTTTTAATGAAAAAATGTCTTTCCTTTCTCTTTCTCCCAATGACCTTCTGTTGTTTGTAAAACCATGGATCCATGAATTCACTGTGCTGTGACTCACAGCATTCATCATTCTTTCTATTGCCCAAGTTGTCCCAGATTTGGCCATGGCAACATCTTTAACTGGTTCCAGAACCTTTTTGACATGTTCTCTTGATCTCCAGGCCCTCCCAGGGCTCTCTGTTCTGTCCCTCACTGGAAGGCATTTCTAAAACCTTGGTTTGTTTCACTGGGGACTTGGTATTTAAAAACCAAGATTTGGGTGCTGAACACTCATTGCTCCTCGGTTATCACTGTCAGAATCTTTCCATAGCAACCCTGGAATGTGTCATCTGACTTCTCATCTCCAAAAAAAAACTATTTATGCATCCAGGTAAAAAATATAAAAATGTAATGATTCCCTGTTAGCCTTTCCTGCCACCTCTGACCTCTGTTCTGCTAAAGATGTAAAGATAGAGAACTAGAAGGTAAGTATAGAAAGATGACACTGATTTCTGTGAAGCTGCAATGCCCTCACCTAAGGGGAGCCTTGCTATTTCCTGTGTAATGAAATCTTAGGTTTGAGGGATGTGAGTGAAGACATTCATCACTTTCCAAGACATTTCATCACCTTTGGAGGCTTATTTGTGCTTCTCTTAGCAATGACACCAAGCAGAGGAACCTAAGGAGTCTTGAGATTATCTAGATTGTAATCATTTAAGGCATCACATCATGTAAGCAGCTAAACATCACCTACTCTATTTTTATAGAGATAGGTTGCGGTCAAATGTGCTCTGGGGTTAGAAATTGTTTTGAAATCAATTCTACCACCTCAGAGAGCTGCAGTCTTAGCTAAAATGTTGAACTTCCTTGAATTTCATTCTATCTGGAAAAACTGTAGAAGAGTTGAAATTGGGCAGGATTGTTACCATCTCTTCAACTGGACATTGTTTGAATCTGAATCTCTGGCAGTTTGAGCCCTCCACTACAAAAAGTTACCTAGCCCAAAATGAGGTTGACAACACCTGGTTGAAACAGATCCTCTGGAGCAGAGTATCAGTCAGGGGCAGAAACACTAGAAAGAATATGTACTGTGAATGGATATTCTTTGATTGGTTTACATGCTATGGGGTAGGAAGTACGATAATGACCACATGCATGGCTGAAAAGCAAGCAAGTGCTCGCTCCAGGAAGCTACACACCTCAATTGTTTCAAGCTGGTGCTGGAGGCCTAGAAGATTCTTAAAAACACTTGGTGTTTGCTTCACATTGAAATGCCAAAGAAGCTGTAGCTGATGGCAGGAACAGCAATTACAATACAGATGCACTCACCAGCAGGAAGTAACAGTGAGTAGGCAAAATCAGCATTGCTTTTGCTTCAGACTTTTCTACATCTGGGCTATCAGAAGAAGATAATGTCAACTGGAGTTGGGGGAGGGGTGCTTTGTTCCCTCAGTTTATGCTTCCAGGAAATGCCCTCACAAAACCACCCAAAAGTATGTCTCCAAGTATGTCAACTATCAACTATCAACTAAGATAGTTGATTTCAGGCTTAACCAAATTGACAGGATTAACACTGCAGGGCAGATCTGGTTATTTGGAGTCTCCACTCCAAATAACTTTTTTAAGTTTTTAAACTTAACTTTAAACTATGTAAATTTCATAAAAGTGATAGTGATGCTGATAATTCTCATCTGTACAGACAGAAATGAATATCGTCCTGGTAGACACAACTGACTGTAGCTCTAATAATCCCCCAGACCTTAGCACATCTGATTCCATCTGTCAAAATGAAAGCAAATCTGTCCAAGTCCATAGTTCTGGGAGAGTCTCTAGATGTACTAACCTTGCTTTTTGGCTTCTATAGTTCTGCTTCTGGCTAACTATTCTTATTAACTGAAAGTATGTCAACCCAGAATATGGCTTTGGTACTTAAAATCTCACCCTGAGAGAGGTTCAGTGCTCCAGTGGGATCCCGAACACCCAGTATAGTCACCATTGTCTAATAAAGACAATTTGGCTAAAAACTCGTGTTTGCGTAGTCTTCTCTGGTGAATATCCCACAATGATGACCATATAGATATTGACAAGTTTGTATGCATCAGTGAGTACATTTCTTTATGTTTTTATAGATTTGCTTCATTTTTAATTATATGTATGGCTATGTGTCTATCTACATGAGGGGATGTACATATGAGTGCAGATTTTCAGAGATGCCAGAAGAGGGCATTGGATCTCTTAGAACTGGAGTTACAGGTTATTTTGAGCCATTTAATTTGGGTGCTGGGAAGCTAACTGCAAGTCCTCTGCAATTGCTGAGCCATCTCTCCAGCCCTGACATTTCTGCATTCTTGGTCACTTTATTCACACCCTTCTTTAACCAATTCAGCTAAGTGCTCTCATATGTCTATCTAGTAAATAGTCTGAATACATCTCAAATTTGCTGGTTCTGTCATTGAAGAATTAAATAAAATCTTCAACAAGTGTATATCGGTGTAAATCATAGTTTTATCCACATAAGAAATCTATGATTTAGTTCTACATCTATGGGAAAGCAAAAGCAGCCTCTATGTTACAAATGCAGTAAGCAGGGCCCCATGTGTGACATTGCTGACCCTGTGTTTGGTAGTGCTAAGCCATTCCTTTTCCTTTATTTTCTTCCTTCCTTTCTTCCTTCCTCCTTCCTTCCTTTTTTTCTTCCTTCCTCCCTCCCTTCCTTCCTCCCTCCCTTCCTTCCTTCCTTCCTTCCTTCCTTCCTTCCTTCCTTTCTTTCTCCTTCATTCCTTTCTTCCTTTCTTTCCTTATTTATTTATTTATTTATTTACTTACTTACTTACTTTTCTTGTTCTACAAACTTCCAAAAGTACCAGATCTCTGTACCTATCCAGAAGGAAAATTTTATCTCAGAAAGAAATCTAAGAAAATTCATGTACTACTTGGAATAAACTTGATGCAAAAGACCTAGGTCACCTCATCCAGTGAGAACTGGAAACACGGTTCAGCCGTAGAGAGTGTTTGCTGCCTTCCAGAGGACTGGAGTGTAGCTCCCAGCACCCATATCAGGCAGTCATGACTGCCTGTACTCCAGCTCCAGGAGATACAACACACTCTTTCTGCTTTATGGGCATCCACAGCACATGTACATATACACATACACATAGAATGTAAGAATACTAAAAATCATTTTTAATGAATTTTTAGAGGTAGATGGCTCTATCAGTAAAGGTATTTGTCTCACAATCATATAAGCAGGGTTTGATTCTTAAGCACCCATTATTTCCAGGCATGTGCTTGTAATGCCAGAACTGGGGATGCAGAGGTAGATAGATGCCTGGGATTTGCTAGCCAGCAAGCCTAGCTGATCAGTAAACTCTGGGTCCCAGTGAGAGACCTTGTCTCAAAACACAAAGGTGGATTGGATCCTGGAGAACAGCAATCAAAGTGGTCCTCTGACCTCCACATGAACATGTGTGTGTGGTGTGTATACACACCGACATACATACATGTACATACACACATATACAAATCTTAGAAGTAATTTTTCCAGGAAGAAAGCTTTCCAATAGCCCAGACACTGCCCCACAAAGGAGTCAACCTAGCCTGTCTTTGAGACAGCACAGGGTCTTAGTTTTCGCTAGCAACTGTTGGAATTGACAGGGGATGATGACAAGTAATGGATGAGTCTAAAGGATCCATGAAGCCTAAATTAGAAGGGCTTAACAGAACAAAGTCTGTGCTTCACATTTTTAGAGATCACAGTCATTGACAGGATAGCTGAAGATGAACGGATGGGGAGAGATTTAGCCTCCAGGAATTCCATGGCCTTTTGAAAACACTTGAAAATGTAGTATTTTCTAAAGGATTTCTTAATCATTCCTGTCTTGTCCACCATGGGGAGAAGAATGTAATGTTTGCATTTTTCTAGATTTCTGAATCTCTGCCATTTGGACTTACTTAGCAAACTCTCTGGAGATGCCCTGTGCTGTGAGGGGAACGCAGGCAGATCCATGGCAAATACAAATCGTATTCATTTGTCCTTCGGAGCACAAACTTCAACCGTAACTAAATACAATATGCTGGCTCTTTTTTGTGCTTTTTATGAACTTTTGAAGCAGGTTTGTGATGAATAGATTTTACAGGATTATGCAGTTATACTTCGCTTTTAAATATTTCAGAAAGAAATCATAAACATGACCTCATATGTTAATAAATCAATTATGGAATGCTGCTCTCTACATATGTTCAAAATATGACCCTATCCAAAACTCCTTAAACAAGTACTAAGAAATAACTTTAAAATCTTATTTAGGCAGCTCTGGTTTTCAAAATACTGGATAGAAATCTGCTGTTCCATATAAAGGAAGAGGAGGAAAATAGTTTCTTTGACCTCAATGTATTTTGTTTCTAATACAGTAGATATTAAAGCCATGTTGAGGGTATGGCATTTGCTCTATGTTAGGCCTCTTTTTTCTTTCTCATTCCAAGCTGAAGCTCAGAAATCAAAGCAAGAAGACAAGGAACTGACTTGCTAATTACAACCCAGTTACTGGCAGGTTTTGGGAGAGGCACACCCTCCACACTGAGCTATCTGTTTTGAATATTACTGTCGACATGAAAGATCATGAGTGGTGGGCAAAGGGACAGCCCTGTGACTGGCCTGCACTTCTGATGCCTACTTTATAAGGCTGTTTTCTGCCTTTGTGACAACTAAATTTTTAGAACCATTATTTATTCATTTCTTAGTAGGGTATTCAAAATGTCTATAATATGGCTCTCTGTATGAAAAAGTCAAAGATCAATTCATTATCTAGATACGATCTTATTTTAAAATTTTTAAAGTGTGTGTGTGTGTGTGTGTGTGTGTGTGTGTGTGTGTGTGTGTGTATCCTGAACTGGAGTTACAGACAGTTGTGAGTCACTCCATGTGGATACTTGAACAGGGTCCTCTGCAAGAGAAGCTACTTCATAGCTGATAGCTACTGCGTGAACTCAGCAAGAAAGACAAGGAGACATTTTCATAGATACAAACCTGCCAGAACTCAAAAGAGGGAAACTGCCTGCCATGGCAAGCATCATCCTGGACCAAGGAACTCTCTCTTATTGTCTGATCTCAGGTGTTTTCATTGATACAATAACTCCAAAGGTCTCTCATCCAAAGGTCTATTTGCATAATGAAGGAAACTTGTAGCTTAGTCTCATCCACAATCCTCTAGCAGCTGAACTATGTCACCTTTCCAGTGGGGGAGCTCAAAGCTTAACCAGAATGTTCTCTCCTTGTTGCCTGAGACTTGGAGAGGGACTACAAGAATTCCTCTACAGCAACTCTGCTCTTCAGAGTGAAAGCTATTTAGACCACAATGGCTCTGTCAGAGAGCTGTGAGCAGGTGCAGGTCATGAGGAAGCAAACATCTGAATCACAGATTTACATCAAGCCAACATCTGCAGATAAAGGAGACTGCCCAGGCTTAGATAGCCCTTTCCCCAACAGTGTACAAAGCAATTATTTTAAAGTTATATCAGCATGACTAGAAATAAACTTCCCTAACAGCTCTTAATCACCGAGTCATCTCTTCAACCCTAAAAATGTGATTTTTAAACAGACATTTTGAGGCTTGAGATATGGTTCAGCAGTTAAAAGCACTTTGTTATGTGGGCTTTATCATCTGTTATATCATTGCATAGTCCAATATAAAAATGCTTTTCAACAAACCCATTACTGAGAATGTGAATACTGCCCCTTTGCCCTGGTGGTAGAAACATATACTACTTTAAATTTTTATACATTTATTTTATGTTCACATGGATGTCAGAGGACAGCTTGTGGGAGTCAGTTCTTCCTTTCCACCACGTGGGTCCCAAGGATTGAATTGAGAAAGTCAGGCTTGGCAGCAAGCACCTTTACCAACTGAGTTACCCCTCCAGCCTAACACCAAATTTCTCAAGCTGGCAGTTTCAAGTGTTTCAGGAGAGCTGATTAAAAGAAGTGACTATAACCAACTTCTAGGAGAGAGATCCAGCCATCAAGGGTAGATAGAGAATAGAGGCAAGAGAATCAGCTTCTAGCTGAGTGAAACTAGTGTTATTTTGTTTACAAATGATACATTGGAGAATGAATAAATGACCCATGCTGCCTATCTGATACAAACTTTGATTGATTCCTTGTATCACCTGCAAACATTGACTCAAAATGGATCACAGAAGCAAATGGGAAATAAACTATAAAGGAAACAACAAAACACTTGTGGCCTTTGGTTAGACTGAGATCTTAGATATGATTCTAAGAGCATGACTGAGGGGGTGATGAGAATGAAAATTTTAAGGCTTTGAAAGGCAGCACTGGGCTGGGGATGTAGATCAGCTGGTGGAGTGATTGTCTAGCATGCTTGAAAACCTAGACTTGATCTCCAGTATTGTATAAAAACGGGTATGGTGGTGCATGCCCGTATGTTCAGGACTCGAGATGTAAAGCGGGAAGATCAGAAACTCAAGGTCATCTCTAATATCTAGTCAGTTCAAGGCCAGCTCAGCTAGAGACCCTGCTTAAAAAGGAAGAACAAGAGGAAAGAAGGAAGAAGGAGATGACATAAAGAAGAAAGCAATCACTAAAGGGTAAAAACATCGGTAATAGACTGAAAGACTACTGTGGCATGATACATGTATCATATAATATGATCAAAGATGTTTCTATTATAAAACTTTGTAATGAAAAAACGACTCAGTTAACAAGGGTAAAAAAATAATTTAGAGAGATGTTTTAAGGAAGAAAATAATCAGTGAACAGAGGCTCCACGCTTACAGTCAGTAGGAATGTAGAAGCTGAAGTCCCCATGAGCAGCCACTGCACACCTAGTAGAATGACTGAAGTGAAAAGACTCAGTGCTCATCGCTGTAGTAGTTTGAATGAGGATGTCACCTACAGGTTCTTGTATTTGAATGATTGGTCCCCTTTTGTGGAAGTTTATTTTTAGTTGTGCTTAAAATAATTGTTTTTGTGTACTGTTGGAAAAAGGGATTCATAGGCCTTGACATTTTGTATTGTCTGCAGGTGTTGGGTTTCTGTGGAGGATGTTGGATTGCTTATGATCTGCACCTGCAGAGTTCTGAATCAATAAAAGACCTGAGCTGAGATGCTTGGGGTTCCACTGTTGAGTATGGTGCCAGCCATGATGGTGGTTCCTTCTGCTGAGGTCTGGCAGAGTTTGTACCTATGAAAATGCCCAGTGTCATCTTTGCTGAGCTGCCCAGTAGGTGTACTGCTACAGTCTCCAGTTATTGGAACTGTTTTAGAAGTGTTAGAAGATGTGGCCTTGTTGGAAGAGGTGTGTCACTGGGAGCGGGCTTCAAGATTTCAAAAAATACTAAATATTTATATGTAATCCAGCAATGCCCACTCCCAGATACTTACCTAAGGGAAATGAAAACATCTGTCCATAGGAGGACATATACGTGAATATTTATAAAACGGCCTTTCCCATAATAGCCCAGACTACAACAACTCCAGCGTGTATGAACAGGTCAATGTAGACGTGGCATATCCATCTAAACGGATGTTACTCTATAATAAAAAGGACAAAACTAATTACTCAACTTCACGGCTCAGTCCTCGAATATCACGCTGAGAAAAAGAACCAGACTGATGAAGAGAACACACTAGATGCACTGGTTTTCCGGATTGTTACAACAGAATGCCACAGGTGTGGTGTTTGAAACAACAAACTTGTATTCCTCATAGTTCTGAGGATGATCAAGATCAGGGCACTAGAAGGAAGACTGTGTC
Organism: Cricetomys ansorgei; assembly: GCA_026225945.1. Lineage (NCBI taxonomy): Eukaryota > Metazoa > Chordata > Mammalia > Rodentia > Nesomyidae > Cricetomys > Cricetomys ansorgei. The sequence continues at coordinate 1,061,567 of JAMJFZ010001258.1, read as the reverse complement.
TGGGAGGGCCCTCTCTGATTCATAGATAGCCATCTTCTTTATGTGTCTTCCCATGTGGAGAGAGGGTAAAGAGCTACCTGGGATCCCTCTGATGAGGGAGCTAAGCCTTGGGGGGTGGGCTCTATCTGAAGACCTAAGCACTAAAGACTCTACCTCCTAATGTTGTCACACTCAGAGCCAGCTCCTCAGCTTGTGAGTCTCAAGGGGACATGAACATTCAGTCTAATTTACTACAGGGTTTAATGTATAAGTTAAGAAAATGCAACTAATCCATTAGAAACTACAACAGGGAGAGGGAGATTTGTGGGAGTGGGTAGGAGGTATTGAAGAGGGTATAAAGACATTTACATTGTCTATCCTATCTTAACTGTGGCAATTACATGGGTTACATATGGGTATATCACATGTCTAGCTGTCATACTGAATATTTTAAATGTACACACTACATTTTTGGTGAATTATATCTCTACAAAGTTGCTAATAAAAAAAAAGCGTTGGCTGTTATGTGGCTCAATGGTTGAGAGCTTTCCTAGGATGTATTCAGGCCCTGGGATCAACCCTCAGTTCCTCACAAATAAGTACAAAATAAAATAAGATTAGAAATATCACTTTTAAAAAAAGGGATTGAAGAAAGTTCTCCAAACCAATTCAACGCATCATTGCTAAAAAGAAAAGAAAAAAGAAAAAAAATGGCTTCATATCATAGAACTGAATCAGTTAGGTTTGATGCTGCCACACTCCCAGGCCCAATGCAGGCAGCTGCCATTAATGTGAGTGTGGCCCCAACAGTGGGAACAGACATTGTGATTTCATCTGCTCCTCTCAGTGAGAATTCTCTGTGGTCCCTTCTTTGCCTGAATCACCAGTTGAAAAGACTAGGATGGTTGAATCTGATGGGGCCTAGATGAATCTGACAAGAGCTAATTTCAGTGGAAGCTAAGACACTGAGTTTCTAGCATTTTCCCATCTATCATGGGAAACAGATCATCTTGTATCAAGACTCACATGCTTCTATCTGTGATGAATGTACCCCAGCATGGGCAGGTGTGAGGAGGGTATCATGGAAGTTTGCCTGTTTTGTGGTCCCATTCATCCTAAACAGGAGGGCATGGATTAAGATGTGAGCTAACTATGATACTATAACTTAGTAGCTCTGCCTTCCAATGGGTAAAATGCTCCTTTGTGGATGAATATCCTTGAAGCTGCAGTGTCTCCTTCTGCATCAGAAATTAAGACACCAAGGTATTTCCCAATGGCCATACATGCCATCAAACAACATTCTTATATGAAGAGGAGGAAAAAACCCAGGGACGTCTTGACCCAAGGATGCACAGTAGAGTAAGATGAAAGGAAGGTGGTACCCAAGGATAAGAATGACATCACAAGAGGAAGAGGATCACAACAAACTTCTAAAACATCAAGAATGTAGAATGCAACACACACACATGCACATGCATATACAAACACACACAGAGACACTCATAAACATAGACACACACATGCATGCAGGCACACACACATAAACATGCACACACACATACATACCTACATGCACATGCAGACACACACATGGACACACATATGCACACACATGTATACACTTACACACATGTGCATGCTCACCCCCCCCACGCACACACCCCTTAGGTCATCCCACTTCAACCTCTCTCTGGGAACATATTATCCTTTCCTAAGTAAGCTTCTGCCTAAACTGTATCTCAGTTGAACTCTTTCCACACTCCACTCTACTAGAGGATGTAAGTCATGTCCTCATCCCTATGCATTCTCCACTCAATCAGGATTCACACAGCTGCCACAACTCCCAGGGTAGAATGGGATGGGAGAGAGTGGATGGGAAAGGAAGGGAAAGAACAGGACAGAGTGATCTGAGAGGGGAAGGAAGTGATGGAAGGAGAAGAGGAAAGGGAGAGGGTGGGATGCAATGGGAGAGGACGAGATGGGGAAGGAAGATGGAGTGGGAAGAATGGGAGGGAGGGGATAGTATAGGAGAGATGGGATTGGCTGGAACAGGCTGGAAAGAATGAAGTAGGGAAGTAGAGAAGACAGTATGAGATGTGGTATGATGGAACAAAAAGAACTCTGAATAACTTTCCCCTCTGATCGTTTTAGAAGTGCCAAGAACCTTATAACCCTTCAGTCTGAAAGACGTGGTTACTTTCTGAGTCCATGAGTTAGATAAAACCAAATGTGATTTATCTGTGCTTGGATATAAAAAGAGATAAAGGGAACATCAAATACCTTGCTTCTTACAAACTTATAGGATTGTTTGTCAGAGCAGAAGAAACTCAATACACATGGCTTCCATGGCTTCTTTATTTTATTGATTACTGTGTGTATGCATGGGTACACATGCAAGAGCATGTCCTGAGGTCAAAGGACAACTTTGTGGAACTGATTTTCTCCTTCCACTTTTCTGTGGGCAGTGGGTATTGAACTCAAGTCACCAGGCTTATGTAGTAAGATCCTTTACCCACTGAACTATCTTATCAGCCCCTCTTCTTGAAGAAAGACCAGCAGCTGGTCTGAGAGGCTAAACCTAGAACCAGCTATTTAGAGAGAAATAGCTATATCAAACTCTGCTGTTCTTGTCTACATAAGCTTAAACAACTGACTTACCCAAGTGGAGGTCTGTTTTCTCTGCTGCTGTTTTCCGTTTCCATCTCATACTCTTCTGGTGAACATACCTTCCTTCCCCTTTTACAAAACTCACCCTCGCTATCAACTCCTGGGCCTCCAGCATCTCCATTTTTTGCTTTATAGGAAGGTCTTGGCCTAGAACTGAGTGAGCCACTTAACCTGTCACATTCCCATAGACATGGTCATTCCTCTGAGATGGGCACACATAGTAGAGCTGTTGATCCCATTGACAGGCTCCCAGGTCCCCTCTTGCTTTTCCCATTCTACTTCTCATGTGGCCCTAGATGTGGTTGTAGTGTGCAGTGCCACTCAAGTCCCTGTGGGGATTTCTAGCATGAGCTGGGGACTCTACAAGCACTTGAGCCTTTCTCCTGGGTGTGTGTGTGGGGGGGGTTGTTTCGCTGTGTGCTGTAGAGCAGTGCTCATTTCATACTACCAGTGCCCATGTGCTGGTATCTAAGTGAATGATGGATGAGAGACAATTCTCTGCCCAAGTCCTAGCTCTGAGGTTGTCACAGGCTACCTTCAAGTTGTTGATAATGAGTGAGCACATGGCTTTTCATTCTGATTTGCTGCCTCTACATCCCACCTGCTCCTCACTTTCACAGGAGAGGCGGCCTTAGTCCTGAACACATTAGTGGAGATATCTACAAAGACATGGCCAGTGGAGCTAGCTCCCTTTACAGGGTAATTGTCCCTTAATATGCCCAGTTGGGTTGCCTCTCCTTTTTCTCAATCATATTAGGAATGCTAATTTCCTCTAGTGTAATTCTACAGCCTTCTGGGGTGAATAAAATACAAGATTTTAAGACAAAGAGCCCAAGCGTTTCTCCGAGAATAAACCCTATGAAGTATGTTTTCATTTGATTATTTGTTGACTAAAATCACAGCCTGTCTATATACTGTCTGAAGAGCCCACAAAATGGATTGTGACTACACCCACTATTTGCTTTTGGCTGTACATGGCAAAATTTGATTTGCAGTGATAGGATTGTCAGTCTGATAACACAACTGCAATTTCTCTAGTTATTTACCTTTAAATCTCAGTATTATACTTGCTACAGATGATATATGGAAGTAAAATATTTGCACAGCGGTATGATTCAGTCCAGAGCAGACATGGTTCTGCACCTAAGGGAGAGGCAGGGGCTTAGACTCACATCATCTGAACCAACATTTTTGTAGGTGAGAAGCAAGCTTTAGTATTATGTGTACTCTATGAATGTGTTCGTGGTGAGGTCACTGCCCTGGTGGCTGCTACTGACAATCCTGCAAGTCTATGACATAATCAAAATCTCAGCTTTGGTTTGCTCAGAGTAGGAAGACAGCTAATGAGCTGCATTTTTTTTCAATACATTCAAGTTTCTTATGTGTGTTTCAGATTGAAATAGGTACCAATTCCAACCTGAAGTCTCCCAGTTACTGGACTCTTCTGGTAATGGGGAAATGTTGACAAATCTGCCTTCCTTTGCAAAGATGGCAAGTGTCCTTTCTAGAGCTGCAAGCCTCTTCTCCATCCCTCTCATTTTCTTCCCTTTCCTCTCTCTCCCCATACTTTCCCTCTTCCCTCCCACCTTCTTTCTTTTTTCTCTCTCCACATCCTCTCCCTCCCTCTCTTCTCCTTGGAGCAGGGCCCTGATTTTCTGTGTGAAGGGTTTGAGATGTCTGTGTGCCTGGGGGAAGACTCTGCCTATCAGATTGTGATAGTTTTAAACAGCTTGATAAAGAAAACCAACTTTAATTTACTCTAAGAAAAGCTCATTTTGTTGCTAATTTAATTTGAGTAAAAGGCCTTATGTAGAACGTGCCCCAGGAATTTCTATAAGATCTATTTATCCAACCCAGGAGGATTAACTGACTCTCATAAGCTAATCCTCTTGAAAAAAATATGTCTCCATGAGGAAGCATGTGATATTCTGTACCTTATGAGTATTTGAGTTTGATGTGGAGCAAATGTAGCAGGTTGCACTCCCAGTCACCTGTGACGCAGACATTGGAGTGAGCTGTTAGAGGGTGAAGGCACACCTACTGCATTTTCTTTTCAGTGTTAGGAAGTCAAGCAAACAATTTAATGTGATTGCAGGTTGACATATAGAAATTGATTGTGATGAATTCAATCAATAAATATTTGACATGCTTCTGTGTGCAAGAAAGAGTTGTACATGCAAAGGTGAGGATACCAGAGCCTAGTGACAGAAAGCAGTTCATGAAAAGGTAGAATTCAGACATGGAATAGGCAAAGGAAACAAAATGTAATAGAAGCAGGCAGTGATTCAAACTACAGAGAAATGTCAGCAAAGAAGAAGAATGGAGAGATCCAAAGTAGAGTTGATAATTTAAGACTAAGGTCCAGGATGACCTCCCTGGATACACAGCACTCTATCAGACAATAAATGAAGTGACAGGAAGTCAGGCAGGAAGAGAAGAACTTTCTAAGAGAGAACTGCAAAGGTCCTGAGGCACAGAACATAAAGCCAGAGTGATGGGTTAACTGTTCAGGAGCCAGTTCACACAGGAACATTTTGGTACTGGAAAGGAGTTGGGATTTAGATCTAGATGCTATGAAAACACACACACATACACACACACACACACACACACACACACACACACACACACACACACACAAAACCCCACCAACAACAAACAAAACCAAAAACCAAAACAAAACAGGAAAAGCTCCAAATGACGAGAAGGGGACGGGCTGCTCACAATGAGAACATGGGCTTGGCATGGGAAAAATGGGTACAGCATAGAGAGAATAGAATCATATGGAAACAAGCTCAGGACAGAGAAAATATGGGGGAATTCAGGAAATGGGTTCATCGTGGGGAAGGTGGTTTATACCTTATATAAAATTTCTTCATCCTAGTTTGCAGCATTTTTAAATTCAGAACAAGATTGTATGGAATATGCAAAGAATTTCCACATATGAGTCCCCACATGTAAAACCTTTCTGTGGACACCCCACCACAAGAGCACATTGCGTATAGTCTATGAACCTCTACTGTCCTGCCATTGCCGCCCATAACCCCACGTTTATACTGAGCTTTGTTAGTGCCCACCTTCTATAGATTTGGAGAAATGCATAATGACATATATCTACCTGTGTAGCATCACACAGAACAGCTCACCGCCCTAAACTACCCCCTGTGCTTTGTCTATCCATGGCTCCATTCCCCAGTTATTAGCAATGACTGGTTGTGTTTTGCTGTCTCTATAGTTTCAGCTTGTCTACAATGTCATATAGTTGTAATTACACAGTATGCCATATCTGAAGAATGGCTTTTTGTTTTGTTTTTGTTGCTTTTAAGGCAGGTTTTCTCTGTGTCGCCCTGTCTGTCTTGTCACTCACTCTGTAGACCAAGATGGCCTCAAACTCAGAGATCAACCTACCTCTGCCTCCAAGGTGCTGGGATTAAAGTTGTGGGCCCACACACCCAGCTTGAGAATGGCTTCTTTTATGTGGTGATAGGTACTGAGGGTTCCTACTTGTCTTTTGTGGTTTTCTTTGTACTAATGAGTAATATCTTGCTGTCTAGATGTGTCATGGTTTGTTTATTCACTGAGGTGTCCTAGTCAGCTTCAGCTGTTACCTTGACGAGCCTAGACTCACCAGAGGGCACCTCATTTCAAAGACTGCAAATAACAGATTATCTTGTGGCCATGTCTATAAGGGGTTGTCTTGATTAGTGGTTAATGTTTGATGGCCTATTATCCACTGTGGATAGCACCATCCCTACCTAGGTATCCATGGGTTATATAAGAAAGCTGGCTTAAACACAAGCCTTCAAGTAAGTCAGCAAGCAGCACTTCTCCATGGTGCCTTCCTTGATTTCCTGGCCCAATTTCCCTCAGTAATGGTGTCTGTTTTGGAAATATCAACTAAATAAACCGTTTCCTCCCACAAGTTGCTTTCTGCCAGAGTGTTTTATCACAGCAACAGAATGGCCTATAACACCAGAATGTGAATCCACATTTTGGCAGCGATGAAATAAGCTGCAGTTCATGTGGGTAAGTACCAAGAAGCAATATTGCCAGATTATAAGATGAGGGCACTCTTAGTTTTATAAGAAATTGCCAAACTGCCTTCCCCACCAGGACTATCTCCGTCAGCCATGACTGAGAGTTCCTGTGGCTTCACACTCTTGTCAACACTAGATGTTGTCAGAGGTGACACAGCCTCTAAGTGGTATTGCCATTTCTGTCTATAACTCCCACTGACCTATGACATTGAACACTTCTCCAGATGCTTATTTCCCATATGCATATTTTGTACAGGGATCAGAAGCCTCTTTTCACACAAGATATCTGTTCTTGATACAGCAGGTACAGTAAGCTCTTGTCATGTGCATCCCCTCTTCACAGTGCCTTGTACTGTGGACAGTACAAGAGCTCTCTAGGGCTAAGTTGTTAGCTCAGTGGTGACGTGCTCAGCCAACAGGTGCAAGGCCCTCAACTCTATTCTCAGCACTGGAAAAAAACAAAAGCAGATGAACTCTATTCTGATTTCTTACTAATGAGCAATAGTGTCAATTTTTTTTCTATAATTAAAATTTTAAGTGAGAGAAAAATTTTAAATTTTAAATAAAGGTGTATTATTATAAACAGTGCTTCACAAAAGTCACGTGTGTTTGTTAGAGGATCGTTGCTCAGTGACTCAGCAAACCTGGGTGGGCTCTATGTGTAACGCTTTTCTAGGCTTATTGTACACATTTTCACAGTAATTTACTATCAAGTTGTACTTTACTATCCCCATTGCATGAGTGACGAAACATCATGTCTTATATACATGTTTTCCCATTACACCCACAGAAAATTTTAATGAGGCTTGCTGGAAGTCAGACTAGCTCCAAGTTCAATAAGAGACTCTGTCTAAAAGGAAGTATGTGAGCATGATAGCACAGGACACCCAACATCCTCTTCTGGTCTGCACATGCTCAGGCATGTATATCAGCATCATCATCATACAAAGATATCACACACACACACACACACACACACACACACACACACACACACACACAAGCTACATAGAATAAGTGACATTTGGGGCACAAATGATGTATCCACAACTCAATTTTCCCCTTGACATCTCAGTGTTGGCTTTTCCTTGGTGCTCTGCATGGGGCCAAGATACCTGTAGCAGTTCTAGGTTCCTTGTATAGTCAGAATTATTGTCTTCTGCTGGAAAGGCCTCCTCCCATTGCTCAAGCTAAAGGCTCAAGGTCTGGTCTGATTGGAGAAATGGCATGGCTTTGAGTCACTGTTGCATTTGGATGCTTATTGCCCCTGATGGGTGCTGCGAAGCACGTTTGATCTCTATAATCATGGAAAAGAAGTCTAAGGAGCAAAGAATCATTCAGAAGGATTGGGTAGTAACATGTGATAATAAAAACTTTGAAGAAAAAAGAATGCTCTAAGGCACAGGACTAGCAAAATACGCTTCATGGACTCCATATGGCCCACTGTCTCTTTTACCAATGAACATACTGCGCGCTCTTTATTCACATGTTATCTATGGTTGCCCTCTGCTGCAGCTGCGGGGTTCAGTAGTTTTACAGGTACTACGATCCAGGAAATTCGGTAGTACTCTTTTTCTGACACTTTATAGAAAAATATTACTTTTCCAATGCTGAGCACATCTAACTGAAGGAATATCAAGGATTTAGTCTGTGGAAAGCTAAGACAAAGCATAATGTCTATGTGGTCCCAGAATGGAATACGTGTTCTGGGTTAGTGGTGTCTCAGCACACTTGGGAGGCCAGAAGAACTAAGGAGAGCAACTGGAGGCTTTGACACAATACAAGAGGAAGATGGCAGAGCCTGGGCTAAAGAGAAAAGAAGAAATAGGCTTGAGAGTAGTGAGGTCTGAAGTTTGTTTGGTGAGAGATGAGTGAGAGGCGGGTGTCATGTGGTGAAGGTATGGCATTCACTGAGCTGGGGCACCAGAAGATGAACAGATTCTAGAATGATAAAGAGCTGGGCATAGGCAACCTCACCTGTAATCCTAAGACTCAGAAGGAACATTGTCATGAGTTTGGGCCTCACATGAGATAATGAAATAATATTTAAAAACAAAATGAAATGAAACAAGAATGACAGAGATGTGAGTACAGGCAGCAGGGTGGGGCAGTCCCTCCTTGACCTAATGTTCCACCAGGCCAGCCTGAGTTTATAAATGGGCCAGTAAGTAAGGTCATGCTCATTCAAGACTGCTTTAGACCTCAGTGCACAGTGTAAGGTATGTGTGTGTGTGTGTGTGTGTGTGTGTGTGTGTGTGTGTGTGTGTGTGTTGGGGAGAGTGTCTCAAGGCCACCCTGAGCCTGAGCTTCTGTCAGGAATTGAGCTCCACAGCCATGAAGCCAAGTGTCTGAGTATCTTTGTTCTGTGTCACATTCTTCCCCAAATGACAGAAAGATGATATGGGTATGTTGCTTTATACCAAAAAGGTTTTCCTTGGCCCTACAGACAGATGGGCAGAACTAGCCCCGCACTCAGACACCCTTGACAGGAAATGAGGTTTGCAATTTTTCATAAAGACGTCTGCCCATGAAAATAGTGTCTGACACATTTAAGAATTTTTAGGTTCTCTTCCAAATATGGTATTCTGTGACAGACAAGGCACAATGCAGAATGAGAAGTAAGGAGACCTAGGGAGGTGTTCAAACGTCCTAGTGACTTTCTAACCCGTCCCCCAAGAAGTCAAGGATTCTACTCAATATTAGCAGTCACGGCCCAAAGACAACTCATTTCAGGAACTGGTATAAGTAGAAAGATTGTCAACAGTCTGGGAGTTCTATGGTTCCCTTCACTGGAACATGGAACACTTTGAAGATGCCACATGTACTAGGACACGCTGTGAGAATAGAGAGTCCAGAGGATGGTGCACTTCTTGACTAATCAGCGTAGCACTGTACCATTCTGCTGAGACTATTCTCATCACCAGCTCCTCAGCACTGTTACGCTGAAGCGTCCCCATTACCCTGAAGCATCCCTGTGTTCTCACTGTATCACCCTGCTCGGGTGGCAGATGGGGAGGTAGAATCTGGGATGCTCTGGGTCCTCCCCTGTTGCCTGTGTGTGATATCCATTAGGAGACCACCCTGAGTTTGACCACCACTCAAGAATGCATTTACGCAAGTGGTTTCACACCAGAGGCCACAAGCAAGGCACATCCCATGTGCTGTCAGCTTGATGATGTCCCCTGATACTATCATGCTTTAAACTATTTAAAAAGTCAAAAAGCATGAGAAGATGGCCCAGTTGATCATGAGAATCTGAGTTCAGATCCCCAGGGTCCACATAAAAAGCCAGGAAAAGTGGCACACATATGGGATCCCAGCACTGGGGAGACAAAGGCAAGTATATCTCTTGGACTTGCTGGTCAGCTTAGTCATGATGAATTGTTGAATTCTGAGTTCACTGAAAGACCATCTCAAAAGAAAAGAAAAGCTGGAGATCAGTAGAGGAAAACACCTGATGTTGGTTGGTCTCTAGCCGCCATACATGCTCACGCATACACGCATACATACATGCATACGCACTCACACATACACAAAGCATAGCCATGTTTGGTGGTACACACCCATAATTTCAGCATTTAGGAACCTGAGGCAGGATAATAATGAGTTTGAGATTATTCTTGGCTTTCAGAGTGTGTTCAAGGTCATTCTGGATTCTATGGCAAAATCCTTCCTCAGAGAGACAGTCTAAGCAGATGAGTGTGCCACTATTAGGGTGTACTCTTGAAAGCTCTCAGTCTCCAGGAGACAAACCACTGTCCTCACAGGAAAGACAAGATGATAGAACCATCACAGGTGTGCAGTTAGCAAAGAGGCTGAGGGCACATCTGCCTGCGGTGCTCAGCTAATTCATCAGCTCCTCCTCAGTGAGCCATATGGAAAACTGTACAGAGTTTATTGAGACCCCCAGATTTCTAAAGATCTTATTGCTACTCTCAAGGACTCAGAGTCAGTACAGGCTGAGAATGAATCCCAAGCACTGCCCAGTTCACAGGTAAGATGGATCACAGGCCGTGGGAAAGAGGAGGCAAGAACAAGAATTGCTCTTGGACCAGACGGGGAGGCTGAGAATTCTGGAGATCTGTGAAGGGCAGAGGGTTTGCACAAGGTCATGAAATTAAGTGGGATTTGGCAATATAATAAGCATAGAGGAGTGGCAGTCTGTAAAGTGTCTGCTATGTAAACATGAGGACCTGAATTCATTTCCAGCACCCAAATCAAAAATGCCACTTGTGGTGGCACACGTTTATAATCCCATCAGGGACAAGTGGGCCCCTTGGGCTCATTGGACAACCAGCCTAGCCTAAACAGTGAGTCCAGGCCAGTAAGAGAACCTGTCTCAAAAACAAACTGCATGGAATTATAGCTAAGTTTGACCTTTGGTCTCCACAAACATATGCATATATACACATATATACAAACTAGCATGTGTGCACACACAGACACACACAAAAGCAGAATAAGGGTGTCAGAGAACATTCTTTGGCAACTAACCAGGACCATGGCCTGTTGTGTAACAGCCTCTAAAGGGAACTTACTGAGAGGCTTTGGGAAGGAGCATGGGACTTGGAGTATGGATGGCAGAACTGTTCCTGAACTGCGACCAGACTCAGAGTTGTCAGAAACAGGATTACATCCAGCTCCAGCTGCTTGTTCCTCTTCTCAAAGTTACAATTCCTAGGAACAAAGCTTGGAGGAAGCTAGTGGTCTGTGGCTCAGGGAGAGTAGGGCTCTCCATGACAGCTCTAACATCAGGCCTCTTGAGAGGGGACAATATACGTATACAGTGTTCCCATCTTATACAGCACTGAGTGCCACCTGGCTAGCTCTGCCACGTGGCTGAAAGTGTAACCCTTGGCTAAAGTTTAAAACCCCCTGTGAGATGGCCCAGTCCTAGATAGAGATGGGCTCACAGGCTCCTTGTGACTCTCAGCTGTGTGATAATCCTCTAATATGCCCCCTCCTGTTTCCAGAGCTGTGCCAGTTAGAGCTCAAGTCCTCAGAACCCATGCACACCAAAGCCTAGGCCATCAGCCCAGGGTAGTCCTCTATTGTATTGTTTGCTTTATATAATATACAAACCCTTTCAACAGCTTCAGAGCAAAACAGCAGAGCCTAAAGCATTTGTACAGCACTTCCGCCATAATCCTGCTGCTCCTGGACTTAGAAAATACACCAGCTTTTCCTAAAGAGGCGACAAGTTCAAGTCTGATATGTTGCTGTTATCAAACCCTTCCCCAGAGCCTGAGGGACCCTCTACCTGGAGCCAATTCCTTTTGAAACTACACATCAAAACCTCATTTAGAAGCAGCAGCCAGGATGGACACCAACATAGCCTTCCTTCAGATGCACTTTTCAGTAGACGCTGCCACCCATGACACCCTATGACAGAGCTCACTTGCAAATCCACCAACACCATTTCAATCCATTTCTGCTGATGAAAATGTGAATAAGTCAGCATTTCTCCCTCAGTAGAAATATACATCTCCACACAATCACATCCCTCAAACCTAGTAGATAATAGATCATGAAAACAGACAATTCCCAGCAATATCCTATCGAGACATCCCACATTTCCATGGAAACTGTCATCACAAGTTGATACTTGCCTACACGTGTTGAATAATTTTCTTTTATGTTGCACAAAGAGCCATTGGCACATGACCACATTTTATTCAGAAAGCTTCCAAATAGATATCCCTTTCCAGGCTTCCACAGAACCTTTAGTGCTGGCTTTGAACTAAAGGCACCTAACATACTTTTCCCATCAGAGCCTGGAGCAGTGCACTTCCTCTAGTCATCCATACTACAAGGCTAAGATGGAGAAGCTAGGTGAATGTACAGTACAATCATCAGAAATATGTGTTTGGAGGGCAATATTTACCTAGCAGTGGTGCCCCGCTCCCATGAAGGCAGATCTTGGGACCTTTTTGGACCTGTCTTCCCAAGCAACTAGAAACTCTCCAGCCTTCAGAGTCCAAAACGGGGTTATAGACACAGAGTAAGCTCCTGACGCCTACAGTGGAGCCTTCCCCCTTCCCACCAGGCATTCCTACGCTCTTGGGGTTTTTGCCCTAACCTAGGCCCATGTATCATTTCTGTGTCTGGGGAAACAGACATATCACGGGGACTCTAAGAAATGCTAGGCTTTATTTTTAACTGGCTTTTTTATCCTCTAACCGTATTTGTTCGTTTGGAAATGAATGAGGCCCTGGGACACTTTTACTATTGAAGGTTCTGGGAATAGACTCCAGGACCCAGTGCATGCCAGGAAAGCAGAATACTCTTTATTTTAGCATTACAGTATCTTCTTCGCCCAGTTAGACAAGCATTGAAAATTGAATTTACATGACTATATATATATTTTTTCTAGAAATTAATATAATAATAGAACTCCCATGGGTTCTGTTTTAGATTGTTCCTTACAGGTTCATATTTTAAATGCTAACACTGTGGTTATCTGTATGTGAGGTGAGGATTTGCACTTCTAGAATGTTCTTCCTCAGGATGTAGCAGACTTGTAGGATCAAGAGACAAGGCATGGAGCTCAATAGTCGAGCACCTGCCTAGCAGGTGCAAGGCTCAGGTTCCATTCCCAGAGCAAGAAACAAAGCAAAAGATGACTAGGACAAGAGAAAGTAGTTCTCAACCAATTTTCCTGGCCTGGGTTGTATATCTATAATCCATACACCCAAAGAATGATATGAATTGACATGGAATTGTAAGCAGAGTATACAGGAGCCATCCCCTTCTCATACACCATCATCATATACCTTGACAAGCATTGTTTCCTTTGTCCTTTAGAAACATGTTCTAAACTGTAAAAGGAAATTTGATACCTTGGGGTCAGTGAGGTGGCATGGGCTACTCAAAGGCTGAGACAAGAGGATCACTTATGCCTAATATTTCAAGATCAGCCTGGGCAGCCCAAGAAACACAGTGGGACCCAATCACCTGTCACAAAAAAACAAACAAACAAAAAACAACTTCATTTTCATATCTAGTTTTCATTTTTGGTGAAATAGAATATTATTCTCCTTTTGTAAAATTAGTTTTTGAGAATGTCAAATAATATATTTTGATTATATTCACCTCCTCCTCCAAGTCCTCCAAGATCCACCCTTTTTCTCATTTAAAACAGTCTGCATTTGACAAAGTATTTCTCCAAGTTGTTTATATCTCATCCTCAAATGGCCTAAGGATTCCTGGCACTGTTTGTTACCACTTTGGAGAGTTTATTTCCATGAAATCACAGAGTTCAGATCTTGGTGTTATCATCTTTGTCATAAGGTGTCATTCTTCATGCTTAACTGCCAACATCATCAGATCAGCAGTTCTTACAGATGACATCACAGCTGGGAATGCTGACTGTCAGCATCGCCTCGTAGGAGGGGGTGGGGTTGGTCACTGCACTGTCCACCTGCAGTTCCAGCCACTCTTCCCAACAGTTTGCATGCATTTCTTCATTTTTAATTTTCTGGAAAACTTTGTGTAGAATGACCCTTCTTAATATATAATTCACCAGTAAAGTCACTTATACTTCAGATTTCTTTGGAGTAAGACTTTTAACTTCAAATTCCATTTTTTTATCTTAGCATAGTGGTGCGCACCTATAATCCTAGGTTTAAAGATAGTGGTCAGGATAGTAAGTTTGAGTCCATCCTGGACTTCATAACAAGATCTTATTTCCAAAAACTGAAATCAATTTATTTAGTAGACACAGGCTACTCACGTCACTGTTGCATGTGCCTGTTGTATGTGAAACCCTAGGACACCTAATACTCCCTCCTCCAGCAGCCGTTAACAGCCAATAGTTCCTCAGCTAGGGTGGGACTTCTCTTCTGCCTGGCCCTTTGTTCTATGAACCCAGCTTCTTTACTCTCCCAAGATTCTCAGCTCTATATCCTTTCATCTGGGGCTACAGTGAGACTCACCTTCAGTTAAATTCCAAGAAAGAAAGGAATACGCTCTCCTGTTCTCTATTTTCCTCATAGTGACAAGCCAACAGAGAGCATTTCAGAGATTTGTTGAATGAGTAAATGAAGATGTAAGTATCATTTACTCCTAAGATGATGAAATGGGGTCTTCTGGATTGATCGCTTACTCAGATACTCTCAAAAAATGTATCTTTTCTAACAACTTAAAGTAAGAAGAGATTGTGGCTCCCAGATTGTAGAACGGAGGGCAGTTTATACACAGAGATAAATCCCATGAGTCTGCCACCCCTATGGAGTAAGAGCACTTCTCTAGAAGGTGAAAAACATGGTGTCCACTTGAGTCAAACACAAGAAGAAAGTTTGGAAATCAACCATTTCACTCCTTTCTTTGACAGACCAAGATGGAACAAGGACACGCTCTACTGAGGTCACTTGAGTGTATGGTGGCAGATCCTCATTCTCTTGTCTGTGTTCTTTCCATCTACTTCTTATCCTTCAAGCAGTTGGAAATACAGCCTGGGGAGCTATCAAGTTTCCATACAGGAGAGCACTTCCCAAAACCACATGCAACTGGGACTCAGAAGCATCCCAAATATGTTAAATACTAATAATAGAGATGGTCATGAGCAAGTCTCTACATACAACCATGTTCAGGCACAAAGAAACATACTTTAAAAATGACAGTAAAGCACACACTATACATGCGCACTATATATTGTGCGCACGCACGCACACAGGCACACACACATTAAACTCAGTGTGGCACACAGCTTCCTCGACTCTGAAACTCGATTTTCTGGATTCATTTCAACTGAGTATCCAAATTATCACCAACATGTGGGGAAAAAATTAACTCAGAATGGTGTCCCACCAACAATCCCCAGCGTTAAAGTTACTTATCCTAAGATTGTTTCTGCTAGCCAGAAATTCTAGGCAAAATGTTATTGTTTCCTCTTAATGAAACCCTAAGCAACTATTCTGTTTTAAAGGTAAATTCCCACTGCTTAACAAGCTGATTAAATGAGAAGTCATCCACCTGTTTGTTCTCTCTGTGACTCTGCTTTCTAGGTCTTTCTATTCCTCCAGTTATCTGTGTCATCCAGAACACTAGTCCACTAAAGGCTACCACACACACACACACACACACACACACACACACACACACACACATAAAAATGAACAAGATAAACATTTCTTCTCCATGCTATTAAGCTCTGAGCACGATTTAGACCGTTCTTATCTAAATTGTGTGAAGGGTCACATGATGCAAACCACACACTGACCTTGAAGTTCTTGTTCCCAAAGTAAAGCTGTGCTGTAGTAGTCATCTCTCTGAGCAGATATGTGCCCATCTACTTCCCCACCACTGAGGCTCTGCTCCTGAAGGTGACACATGGCTAGGAACTGACAAGCTAGGGATCTGGTATTAGTCAAGGTTGATCAGTCTTCCCATGTAAGCTCTAGATTGGTTAAACCTCTCTCAAGGTGGCTCTGCCCATTGTATTAATGTATGAAAGAATGGTTTTTGATTTGAGGCATGCTCAGATTGCCAAGTGAAGTGCAGAGAGAAGGAAGGCAAGCCCAGCCCTCTTTCTGGGCTCCAATAGAGTCAACTTGCAAAATTAGTGAGATGACAGATGCTGGAGACAGATGCCCACATATCCAGCCGAGAGTCAGGCTTAATGAACTAGCACAGGAAGAGCAATTAGAGAATTCATTAATTATACTCTAGGTTCACTTCCATTGTTAACTCTAATCCTTTATTTGGCTAATGACTTCAGCTTTTCTTATAATTTGTGCCTATCAGTGAATGATAACATCTCTAAATTTCCATATTGTGTAAAATTCGCATATATATGTGCAACTCTTTCTAATTTTAAAAAGGGCCTAAAGTACTGTAAGGTTGCCTAAGATACTTCAAGAGAACAAAAATTAGGGGCCAGGGAATAAGATTATAACACAAAACAAGGAGTGGGGTAAATAAATGAAAAATTATAAGCTACAAGGTCTTACAAACTCGCTTCCAACTATTCATAAGCAAGAAAAGTAATTTAGACGGCTGAACCAAGATTTTCACTTACAATGCACAGGTATTTGTTAAATCTTGCAGGTAACATTTGCCATAAATCTACTCACAGTCAACAGTTTACCCTTTGTCTTTGTTTTCTTACATAATAAAATATTATATCCTGACCTACATTCCTTAATTGTTTATTATAGAACCCAAGACAGATATGGTTCCAGTAAATGAAGCACAAAGGAAATAACGTGTTTGGGGTAGACTTCTCTGCCTTTTGGGTCAGCTTCTGAAAGAAAGGACAAAAAGATTCTGCTCTGCTAGCCTTTAAGGCGGTCGGCACCACTGTGGAACTAATACATGTGTGTCATTTGTGTACTTGCCTTCCCTCATTCTCAGGCGAGCCACATTCTGACACCAGAGCCTCCTTGCTAGGTGCAGAAACTGTTTCAAGATGTCTGGAGAAACAGCCACCTGCATGCCTTCCCTTGAAAACTCTGAGTTCTCACACCGCCCAAGTCTTCCTGGGGAAAGTTCAAAAGGTGTTTGTCTGAATCATTCATGCTTTTGTTATCCTTGACCTCCAGCAATCTGGCGGATTTCAGGGGAGAGAAAAAGTCAAGCTTTTATCTAAAGTATTTTTTTAGTTTACATGCTACAGTGTTTCAAAAATGTATAGTGTTTCAGTTTTGTTTTGTTTTCAACAGAATATTCTGAGTCCTTTATGTTACTAAACTAAATTGTTATATGTTATAAACCAAATTCTAACAAAAATGACATGGGAAACCTCACTGATTCTAGTGATTGTGAAAAGACCTATGTAAAAATTCACATTAAATATATTTCCCTCGTGTGATATGTTTCCTTTTGTTTACACAAGATAAAGTCACAAATAATATTGCTGAATTCACTGCTAACTTGCTTAAATTGTCTATTTTAGATATTAATAATGGTAGTAGAACTTTACTTTTACTTACTAGCAACGACATCTTGCTAATAAATTTTAGGACCAGAAAATACATGACGTATGAGAAAAAATAATCTACGACTACAAGAAATATGCAAAAGAACATCAAACCTGAACTGAAGGGGTGGAAATGTGTGTGTGTGTGTGTGTGTGAGAGACAGAGAGAGAGTCACGTAGTGTGGGGGTTACTTCACCTTTGCAAGCTGGGAACCATTAAGTAATGGCTCCCTCCACTCCCCCAACTGCCTTTGGTCAAACACATCCTAAATGTTAGGCCTATATTTCTGAGCAAAAAAAATGTGCTCCACTGCCCTTGGGAAGCCCCATTTCACTCAGTTGGTTTAGTTAGTTAATGATGGCGCATTTTGACTCCAGAATCCCATTCCCTCTCATCAATCACGTCTTTCTAGAGACTGTCAGTTTTTAGAGCTGTGATTACAAAGCTTCCTTACATGCAGAGCCTCAGCCTGAACACAGATCCACTTCAACATTTTTAGGAACTCCTGTCTTCGACACTTTCAAATGAACAGAATGAGTTCTGTGAAAGGAGAAATACCACCAGAAAATGGATGCTGGTGACTGAAGTGTTAATGTAGAAAGTCTTATTACTTGGTACTGGAATGGGACATTGTCAGAGGATGGTTCTTTATATAAAGCAAACCTGAGGAATACAAAACACTGTCAACCATGAAAATAAGATTTAATTTAGAGTCACAACACACAGGGTTTTTTTCCACTTTAAATTCTTCGTATTCAATCATATTTGTTATAAATATTCAATAGAAGTGCACTTTTCCAGGACTGAAATGGTCTTTAATAAAGCAAGCCATGTGTGGCTTTGCAGTCAAGCATTTTCATGCTTGGTTAGCTGTCAGGATGTTCATGTTTCTTTCCTCAAAATTATTATTTGTGATTCTGCTTAGGTCTCTGAAAAGCATCTTAGTCTCTGGAGATTTCAGGAATCATCTACACATCCCAGGTCCATCCACATCAAGTGCGTGAAGCATTTCGGATGTGCTTTAAGAGGAAGACAGAGCTTACATTTGGAGGGAGCCAACCTTCCACATGTCGTTACAATTAATTCATCCCAGGGTGGATGCTTGCCTGAGTGCTGGGCCAGATTCAGCTGCAGCTCAACCGATCAAATTTGAATTTGATGTCTATCTAACCCTGGACAAGTAAGTGGGTTTCCTACAAGAGGCCTAAGGTGTCTGATATTTTAAAATATGGATTGTGGATTTCACAAGGGATTGTTAGGATCCTGTTAGTAAGCCGAATCCACTACACTTTTTTACATAAAGTTTTATTGGAACACAACTAAATCTGCTATGGCTACAAGCCCCAAACTCAGTAGTTGTGACAGAGACTATTAGTATACCATCTAAAATATATGCTATCTGACCATTGACAGAATAAGAATGGGAAAACAGCAAATATTTCTTTGCTTCACAATTCTTGAGTCCTTTTGGTCATAGAATTCTTGTCTGTATATATTAATCTATCTGGTCCTTCTGTCTTTACCATGTTACCTCTCTATGGCAAAGCTCAAGAGAAACAGAGAATACATTAACAGAACTTCATGATGGTTTCTTTTCATTTCTTGATAGGATTTAAACGATATTAACAGCGCTTGAAAATGACCAAGGTAAAATGTGGGGCAAATGTCCTATGATTTAATTATCATTGGTAAATGAGAGAATCTCTCTCTTTTTTTCTACTAAGAATGTTTAAGAAGTTTAAAAACAGCTTGAGAGACTTATTGCGTTAAGACATCGTTTTAACAGATTGTTTAGTTTTGGGTAATATAATTTGACATCTAAACATAAGCTGAATGGGATCTCCCTCAAAACCTTTGATAATCTAGCTCATTGTCAAATGTTTGTTTTGCCTATCTGGCACTCATTAATTAATTCTTTTTAATATAGCTTGGATTTACTGATTTGGAAAAAGAGAATTATTCTTATTGATGTTGCTAAAATATCCAGGTGGCTTGAATTTCACCAACTAGATAGTTTAATCTAGCACATTTGTGTAGCCCTAATCAAATCTTTACTAACAGATGTGAGAAGCCCTGCACTGAAGCTAATGTTTGTGTCTTGATGATAATTAAATTAACTCAATAAGAAAAATAAATGAACAAATAAATGACCAAAATTTCCCCCAAAACTTTTTCCTTATGGGATTTTTTTGGTAATTAAGAACTTCTCATTTAAAGGTGTATCGCACCCCCCCCCATACACAACCAGGACCAGATAAGTACAAAACTGCTTAGAGTCTTAAACCGTCGGAACTTCATTTACCAGCAGGACAAAATGTGTAACTAAGCCAAAATTCAAATTTAATAAGTTTCTCTCAACATGGGCATGATAAAGCTTGGTTTTCATTTATTTTGACGAATAGTACAGGAAGCTTTTAAAAACATGTCATCTCCATAAAATCTTCTAATTTGTAGAAACTTTTTTTGCATTGGAAAAATATGTCCACACTCCTGCTTAGGCTGGCGCTGGAATGGTGCCCTAGATCCATGCACTGACTTCACTGAACTGTCATTACTCATTGCTCTCACTGAGCCTTTGGTTCCAGGCAACAATCTCACCACAGGCCAAGTAACTTCTCATTTAAAGTCAAATTGTACAAAGAGGGTATTTAGAATCCCCGTAGTCTCAGGATTGAAAAGTTCACAAAGCCCAAATAAGACATCTATGGAAGTCAGGTTCATGGGAGGAAGGTGGCTAATGGGTAAGGGTAGACAGCTGCCTAAGGAGACCCTGGTGCTACTACCATGGGAGGCCAAGTCACAGCTGCAGATCAGAGTCCACTGGCCATGTGAGGACATGGAGACAATGCCCCTTCTGTTTTAGTTTCTGGTGTTTCTGACCTTGCTTGAGGCAAAACGGTATCAGGTACACTTGAAGGATGGTCAACATTGGGGGATAGGGCCAGCCAGCATGCATGGAGGCCCTCTCACCCAAACAAATGCTTGCAGGCGTGGCCACCTGTATTTGTGTATTCTGCTGTATTTATTTATTTGTCTGGCTAACAGACTCAGGGTTGAATTCCCAAGCTAGCTATGTCTCTTTGTGAAACAGAGGAGGGAAGAAAGGAGGGAAAAAAGAGAGGAAGGATAAGTGGGAGGAGAAAGAGAGACAGAGAAAGAGAGAGGGAGAGAGAGAAGAGGAGACAGCAGAGAGAGAAAACAAAAGAGGATAGGAAGAAAGGGAGAAAGGAAAGAGGGAGGAATAAGACTTCTCATTTGTTTAATCTTACCAATACATTTTCATATTGTAAGAGCTGGTAGAAAGGGACTGGAAATGTGAGTTGATAATCAGAAAGCATGTAGAGAACACATGATCCTGTTCTATCTCATTCACTATACCCCCTAGTTTAAAACAATCCAAGATAATGTTCTGTTTGTTTTGTCTTTCCTAGAGGACAGTATTTAGATTGATAATAGAAAAACATTAGGAAAAAATGAGCTAAGTTGAATCAAAACTAGGTTTTATCCTAATACTTTCCTAGTAGTTCATTTCAATAAAATCCCTGATCCCTAGAGGTGATCTGGCACCTTCCCTAAACATTGTATAATCTAGAATTCACATAATGAGGACCTGGGAAGTTCTTGCCCCTTTGACCAGAGGAGGAAACCAAGTCTGCCATCAAATGTGTGTTGCAGGAAGGATCTCTCCTAGGCAGTGGAGTTTGGGGATGGATGCTAACTCTCCGATCTTAGAGAACACCTAGTAAGTCAAGTCCCCAAGTTCAGAACAGACACAAGGATATGGGAATCACATGGAATCACTGGGCAGCATTCCAACAGGTCTAATTTAAAGATGAGTATTTCATCAATCTTAGCACCTCACTACAGATAATTTATTTTAAACACCTAAACTAACTCTCTATTTGGGAACAGGAGATTCTGTTCCACAGAAGAGCTGATATCTACCAGAACGAGAAGGCATCAGAAAACTAAGATGACTTATCAAAGGTACTGCAAAATAAATTATTGAGACAACTAGGGGAAAGTGAAGAGTATCTCTAGACTGAATAATAGTGCTAGAAAAGTGCTAAATTCCTAATTTTGATGACTGTGCTGTGGTCAATGGAGAAATAAACAGGGGGTAAAGGAATAATATATTATTATACTATTTCAGGGGCAGAAGTATCAGAATTTCAAGACCATCCCCAGCTATGTAGAAAGTTCAAGACTAGCTTGGATTGTACAAGTGCCTGTCTCAAAAATAAAATGGGGATTCAACAAAAACAAGTTTAAAATTCTGGGACAGGTTCACTATTCTCAAATGATTCAAAAAATTCTACTGCAGGGCAGTGGTGGTTCACGCCTTTAATCCCAGCACTCAAAAGGCAGGCAGATCTCTATGAGTTCAAGGCCAGCCTGGTCTACAGAGTGAGTTCCCGGACAGCCAGAGTTACAACAGACAAACCCTATCTCCAAAAAAAAAAAACCAAAAATAAACCAAACAAAACAAACAGGAGAATTTTTAAAAGAAAAGTCTATGCATCTATGTGTCTATCTATCTATTTATCATCTATCATCTATCTATTTATCTATCATCTATCTGTATCTATTAGAGAGACTAAAAAGTAATTGTGGTAAATGTACACATTCTGACAATCAAGATAAGATATAGATGAAAACTGTTGTATTTGTATACCTTTTCCATATGTTGGAAGTTATTGCAAGATTGAAAATATATCCAGTCATGGAGGTTCATATCTGTAATCTTAGCACTCAAGAGGCTTGGGCAGGAGTATCATTAGTTGTAGGTTAGCCTGGGCTACAATGAAAAATCTATCTGAAAAGTCCAAAATCAAAAATTGTATTTTGCATGGTTATAGTTCAGTTGGTAGGCTGCTTGCCTAAAACCCTAGGTTCTGTGCCTAGGTAATTCATAAACTAGGCATGGTGGCACACACTATATAATTCTAGCACCCTGGAGGTGGGGCCAGGAGTATCAGTATTTCAAGGTCATCCTCAACTAAACAGAAAGTTCAAGACTAGCTTGGATTATACAAGAGCCTGTCTCTAAGATAAAATGGAGATTCAACAAAAACAACTTTAAAATTCTGGGACAGACTTGTGATCCTATGAGACTAAGTGTTGAGATGTTCTGACAGTGGTCATGACTAGGATGTTTCTCTCTACATTTCTGCAGCCCAGTGTCTAAAGACCAAAATGTTCTCAGATTCCCATGGCTTAAATACAGCTTCTTCCCCAGTGATAGAATTGACTACCAACTGGAAAATAGAAGCTTTCTGAAACAATGAAGACCAATATTTTAAAAAGTATCCTGCTTTCAGGTTAAATACTCCAAGGTACCACGTGTCAACATAAACATGTGTTTTGTGGGATGGGCTTAGAGTTATCAATGCAAAATATTAAAATATTCTAATAAATACAGAATTTATTCCCAGAAGGAAGACTAAGCAGTGTTCATGAAAGTAGATTTATATCCAAGGAAAGAGCATAAACATAGGAGGTCACCTCAGAACTAAGCTTTACGTAGCATTGAAGAACTTAAGAGTAATGAGAAAGAGTTTGGAGGCAGGGAACATTCAGCCTCTATCTCAGTCTTTGTTGTCTTGAGAACTTAATGCTTTCTATGGTTACCAACTAAGTTTCATTCGAGATTCCTACTAGCACCAATACATTTTTAAAACCCTGAATAGATGTGAGTTAAATATGATCAGAGGGACATGAGTAATCCCAGCACTTAGGAGATGGAGGCAGAAAGATCAGAATTTCAAGGTCATCTTTAACGACTATCAACTTCTAAGCCAGATTGGATACAGGAAGATATGTCTCAAGATGCATGCCTACAGATGGATAGATGACAGACAGATAGCTGGTAGATAGATGAATGAGATATATGAGGTAGAAAAATAGAGATGATAGATGATAGATAGATGATAGATAGATAGATGATAGATAGATGATAGATAGATAGATAGATGATAGATGATAGATGATAGATAGATAGACAGATAGAATAGATTCTACATTATAGATAGACAGATAGATAGAATAGATTCTACATTAAAGAATATTTTCACGAGTATGAAATACTGGCAGAGAATTTTGTGTCTACATTTCTTCTCCCTTTTCTCCCAAGAAGAATTTAAATCTGGAGAGATACCACTAATGTCAGGCTTTTCCATACTACTTCTATTTTTTTTCCATCTGTACCATAATTTACTTAACATTTTTCTTCAATTTATCTCATTTTTGAAACCATAAACATCTGTAAAGCCTCCTGAACAGAGTGGGGCACAGAGCAGCCTACAGCATAATCTGCCTCTTGGGTTAATAATGCTAAGTAGTGCTTATAATTGTCAGGTGCATAGCTACAGACATATATGCATATGTGCTCATGTAATCCTTACAACAACCTCCAACTTTGCAGGTGAGAAACATGGAGCCTTAAAATGGTTTAATAATTTGCTGTAATTACAGGAGGAGTGATTAGCTATAATTCAAGTTCAAATCGAACTTTCCATCTCTTGTACTCCCTAATACACCAACCACATTACAGACTCCAATGTCTGTGGTTGTCTTCCAATCTTGAAAGTATTTCCTAGACACTGTGCTCCTTATTGTAGGGCTGGAAAAGTGGGGAGTACGTAGATTTAGAATGAAACACCCAGGGTGCGCACTATGTGTTCATCACGTATTAAGCCACAGTGTATACTTTATGCTAAGTAGCACCCATCCTATATTTAACCATAGAACATGTGTTTGATATCTTATGGGGGTATTGAGAGCGAATCTAGATCTTCACATGTCCCAGTAATGTCTTCTACCACTGAATCACCAACCCTAGGTGTGATTTTTTAAAAGATGTTAAGTTCTGACATCTTGGTTTGATTTTTGCCTCAATCACTAATGAGCAGAACTGCTCTTTAACTCTTATAAATTGAGCTTATTTCCTTGTGAATTCAGGCAAACACAAAATCCCTCCCTTTTATTTAAAGAAATCAGATAAGTTGCTGATTAGAGTGAGATATTTTGGTTCTCATTTATTTATTTTTGGTGTTAATCATCTCGGCTAGGAGTGCTTCTTAGTGGAAGAGGGCGTAAAAACACAGTCAGAGGGGTTTTCTTTCTTCCCTTCTCCCTGTGGCTCATGACCTTTGCTTTTTCCAACTTCCTCAATTTAGATTCAGTAAATTGTCATAGAGTGCTACAGCACCTGCTTTGGTACTTGAGAAATTGACTTTTCCTGCAAATTACCCTGATCAGTGACCTTGTCTTGACTACCAAAGGGTCTGGAGAATGAGGGAGACTAGATGTGTGGTCAAGCTGCAGTCCCCAGTTAGTACTTTAGCTCTTTGAAGTTATCTGTTTCACATGCAGACATCCTGCAACAAATACATTATAACTATCAACCAGAAAACTCAACTAACATTTGATCTTGCAAGGGATGGACTGGAACGTAATTTAAGGCCTTCCAATCTAAGCTTCCCTAAGGATGGACATCTGGTAGACAAGGGTTTAGGTTGTGAGTGACTGTCTCTGTTCAATCTCAGTGTGAGCAGCTACACAAAAGTAGCAATATTAGGAGGTAGATACTGCCAGCTCTTCATTGTTTCTTCTAAAGATGTTTCTTTGTAAAAAAAAAAAAATATTTAAGATCTGTGTTTCCTGTCCCAAGGGCACTGGGAAAGATCAAAGGCCACTTCTGGAAGCTCAAGGGGTAAAATTAAATATTTTTTTATCCTTTTAGCTTTGATTGTTGGCAACTTACAACATTTTTTTAAAAAATTAATTGCTCTGTCCAGCCAACAGGTGTTAACCTTCAAGTGCAGGCCAAGGGCCGGCTGCTGGGCAGGCAGCTTAAGGGCTCCATAACTCACTACAACCTTGAGCTCCCTCACATGGGCTCAGGAGAAAGTTCTGAAAGTACTCAGGGCCAGATGACATGGGAACCTGTGTCCCTGTCAAATATCAAAGAAAAACAGTTAAACTGTAAAAATGTAAACTTATAAAGCATGCACTTAATTTTGACAAGCTTTTAGTATCAAGTTACAGGTTTTAGGCAATAAGACAGCTTGGGCTAAAACTAGCTGTAGGAAGCAGGCTGAAAGCTCATTTAGAGTCAAACAGGGACACACAGATCATGTTTTTCTACATATTTTCACTTTAATTCAGAGGAAGAGTTTGATGCACAGTTTAGAGAAGCAAGGCCACTTTCTTGACTTGTTGCTCTTAGAACTCCCAAGAACCAAAACTGGTATTTTTTCTCATTTTTAAGTTTCATAGGGGTTTGATGGTAACAGACCAGAACACTTGTTTCAAATACTGTTTCAAACACTGTCATGCTATAAATGAAAACACAAGTTCCTTTTCTTTTCTTCAGCAACTAAAAGAGCAAGGCTTAATAAAATATTTGACCTCATACTGAGTCAATGCTGAATGTCTCTAAGAAACCCTGTTTCCTCAGTACATCTGCACTGTGTCCTTGGACCCAGAGACCACAAAAGCTATAACACAAAGAATGTCCACCTGTCATTTTGTGATGAGCAAGCTGGCACTGAAGAGTGATTGAAGCTTAATCTCTCTGGGTGTGTGGATATAGGGAGATGTGGTTTAATGGATCAGTGCTGAGTACTACTAAACCTAAATGGTTTAAGGTGGGTTGTCTGCTTCACAGCCACCTTTATTCATTCCACCAATTCACTCTCGTTTTAACATTTATTTATTTGAGGGTGGAGAATATGCATATGCTTGAGGAAGTTGGTTCTAACTTTCTACCAAGTGGATTCTAGGGATTGAACTCAAGTCACCAGATTTGGCAGCAAGCACCTTTAGCTTGCCAGCCTACCCACCAATACTTTTACCTATCACCAATGACCAAATGCATCCATAGGAAAAATGGAATATTGTCCCTTTTCTGCCAAGTCCATTCCTTAAACTCGCATCTCCCTGGTTAAAGGGAAGAAGAAGAACTCTGTGTACCAAAATGACAACCTGAACAAAGAAAAATTGACAGGACATATACTGTTCAGAAGGATCCCAAGATGGCTGGGCATAAACTTGCAAAAAAATAAAAATAAAAAGCCACTACTTGGGTAGCTTAGGGAAGATCACACCTCAAATCAAAAGATTACTGTTAACCACCTAAAGTCACCAGTTCTCAGCTCCAGGTTGGCTATTCAGTTTGGGAAATCACTAACCATTTTCTGGGCTTATTTCAAGGTCAACATGGCCAAAGCAAGCTTGGTGGATGGTTATATAAAACACACACATACACACACAAAGAAAGAAACAAAAACAAATGCCCCACAGATTTCTAGACTAGAGGACAAATACACTGCCCGGTGGATTCTGAAGAAGGGGTCATGACAAGTTATACTGAACTCCTGTGTCAATCAGAGGTCAAGACTGCCGCATATGAGGAGCAGCTCAAGGAAATGAGCACCTTACGTAATTCCTTTGGATTGGGCGGCCACAAACAACCTGAATGACATCTTCCCATCTTCTAATTTGTCTAAACCAAATTAGACAAATAGAAGTAAGTATTCCTACTGACCTCGATATCTAATTGAGAACTTATAAACAGGGAATCCAGATGCATGTGGTGACCCTTACATTATAATCTTTGGGTATTAAAAACTAAAAATAACTACATTATTAAGAATATTCTGATCACAGGGTTGGTTCTACTTCCTCTCTCTTCTCATCTCCACTGTACTGAAACACTGGTTGGTCCATCAGACTGCTAAGATCTCAATATGCTATCTCACATAAGGGGAAGGTGAAGCTTAGCATGTGAATTGTATCCCCCCAACATATGGTGGAGCCCACAGACAGTGGGAAGGGAAGTGATTTGTGACTGCTCACCCGACGTGCATTCTATTGTGTTGCCAAAAATGATAGACTTAAATAAATTGCTCTTTTTGGAATTTATATTCGTGCTTTATTCTCATTTTTGAAGACAAAAAAAAAAAAACGAAGAAAGAAAAGCCTCGTGTCTACATGGAAATTCCCACTTATTTATGTGGTTCCCAGCTGGCCCCTGCCTCCCTGACTTCCTCACCCCAGCAGAGCCCAGAGCACTTTGGATATGGAAACTGCATGTTCCCGGAGAAAGGAAAGGGGCGAGGTAAAGGGGGAGGAAACGTAATTAGTGTGGAATCCTCAGCACCAGATTCTTCTCAGAACATTTTATGGCTTTTCTGAGGCAGCCAAGGAGTAGCTGGATTTACTTAGAGAAACTATTAAGTTTGGTGCAAATTAATTTTTGTTGGCCTACGTTTTCTGTTTTAATTTTGTCAGTTGCAATGCCTATTGTTGAGAAAAAATTAGTACCTTAATGCCGTCTAAGCATAAATCTCATCTTCAATCTGTTAACATTCAGCTGTGGTAAGAATAATTAGATGAAGTGTTTTTTAAGTATTATTTACAAATACATTTGCAAAAATGAGTGATTTAAACAGGCATTTTAGTCAATGGATTTACAGAGATTTGAATAAAATTAATCAAGAAAGTCTTGCCGGTTTAATTTTATGGTTTGTAGCTGAGAAGGGGAGAGCAGCCAGCTACCTCCCTGATACAGAGCAGTACCAGAGGAACCCATCAGGACGCCCTGATGAGAAGGAAGACACAAATTCAGCCTGCACAAGATTAAGAATGCCTGTGGACCCAGACACAGGCTGGAAATGATTCAGGGGTCAGAGTGGACCAGACACAGAGTCACATATATAACCCTGCTTATAGATAAAGAAGTGCGGGGGCAGAGACATGTATGATACAAGGTTGTAAAACTCAGCATTGGCATGAAACATCTGAGGTAAGTGTACAACCTGGTAGTGAGCAGTTGTGCGTCCACCAAATGGAAATGGTTGAGACACATCAAAGCAAATCGGGATTTACAATGGGTTGAAAACCAACAGGCATTAAGGAGAGGCAGGCATATTGCACTACCCAGGCTGGCTTAAGCTCATATGGAGACCAAGGGATGCCTCCTCCTTGGGAGACCTGAGCTCCTAAGGCCCACACATGACCTGGAACTTTGGACACAAGTGACCACTCCACCCCAATGTTCACTTTTGGCCCAGCTATCTTCCAATCATCCCACACACACCCTCTTCTCTTCTAGCTCCATATAAACTCTACTGACCCCCTTTGCTCAAAGTCAAACCTGCTGGATAAACTGTAGACCACATAATCCAGCATGTGCTAATTGTCCCAGTGGTCCCCAAAGCTTTCCCTGAGCTCCACCCAGATCCTTCCATGCCTTTGGAAGTTTTCACACAACTTTGTAGCAACCTTTACCATCTGCATCCCTGACCTCGCCTAGCCAGCAATGAACAACTAGCTATCACTCAGAAGATACCTCACACCATGTGTTCTTATGTACTATTTCATGCCAGCCCCTGGCAGCTGTCATTACATCTTAACCGCAGAGAGTATGGTTAAGGAATCCTCTCACTCCTCACACTGAT
>JAMJFZ010001258.1:992500-1027500 GCA_026225945.1 Cricetomys ansorgei | reverse complement strand
AACAGGGAATCTGGGTTTACTTAGTTGGGGAAATGGTTTTTCCACACCATTCCTGGATCTAGTCCCTCAACTAACTCTATGTTGCACTTTCCAGCCTTCAATTCCTTACTCTCAATACATCCTTCTGTAGCATGACATTGGTTTGTTGTTGTCTGGTTTTGAGGAAGGAACCTTGGGCTATGTATGTGATAAACATTCTGCCACTGAGTAAACCCATGGCCTTTTTCTTACTTTAGTTGAAGAGATGGTCTCCCTAAATTGCTCAGTCTAGCCTAAAACTCACTCTGTAACCTAGGCTGCCCTTAGCCTCTTGAGTAACTAAGATTACAGGCATGTACCAAATGCCTCATATTTTTTAACTATACTTTTAATTATTTTTTTATTTTATGTGCATTGGTGTGTTGTTTGTGTTCATGTCTATGTGGGGATTTCAGATTCCCTGGAACTGGAGTTACAGACAGTTATGAGCTGCCATGTAAGTGCTAGGAATTGAACCCAGGTTCTCTGGAAGAGCAGCTAGTGCTCTTAACCACTGAGCCATCTTTTCAGCCCAATGTCTCATATTTTAATTAATGTATTATTTTGCTTAAAACCTCCTCATTATAAATTCTATATTCGAGTCTCTTAAATTTGCACACTTAAATTTGCGCATTGCTTCTTAAATTTAGCAACAAACTAAACAGGGATTATCCATTCTGTGTCTTCAAGAGAAAACTCATTCTTAGTTCATCTCTCTATGTCTTTTGCAGGGTGATGTAGGCAAATGAGAGAGACTCAGGCCCCAGGAATTTTCCCTGTGAGATCATTTTTTACCCAAGAAATTCTACTACAATGCACTCCTGTATTTAATTCAGGGTCAGAATTGTGCCATCTCCTTGCATCATAACATACTCCACTGAATGACTCCCACATCCTGGTGTACCATATGTGCACAGGCAGGTGGAGAAAGATGCTGCAGGGCTTGGCCTCAGTTGCATGGAAAGAATCTGAAACTAAAAAGAAAGGCCATTTCTCCAGCTTGGGTCCAGATGAGTAATCAAAATATAACTCAAGACTTTCAAAGCATGATTCATGAGTTGGAGGAGTTATGGAGCCTTGTGTTTGAAAGGAGCAGAAAAACAGTAAATCCCAATCCTCTCTCGTTGATTCCAAACAAGTGTTCTCATGGTTGCAACCTGGAAGCATTGGAGCAGGTAAAATATTCTGGTTTTAGAAGGAAAGAAAGCTTTTGTTAACATTGGGTTTTATGATTTTCTACAAAAGAGAATTGCTCATTTCACAGTAAGAAAACAAATATTCCAATTTCTAAAGGTAAATATTTAATAGAGCCTGTTTTGTCCCAGTTTATACAACAGTGTTAAATTTTTGGTAAAATAAGGATCACATATGCCCTTCCTCCCTCACAGGGTTTCTAGAAGGATCCACCAGAATGAGATGAAAGTGCACTTAAAGAATACAGCTGTCTACATACAAAGAAGCAATTCTGTGTAGTGGGGTTTGAAGTTCAAATGATGGAAAAGTTTTCCAAGCACCAGTGTTCACATTTAAGTTTACTTCAGTTTTGCTTTACTTCGTTTTCTTCTGTGCAGCCTGTACCTTCCAATCTGTTTTTTATTTATTTTTCTTCTTTCATATAATACATATCAATATCCCTCCTAACCTCCCTCCATTCCTCCCAGATCCCCCCATCTTCCCTCTCCTCCTATTTTATGCCCTCACCACCCCATCCACTCATCCTGGTCTCAGTTTCTCCCCATAGAAGAAAGCAGTCCTCCCACGGTCACTGTTCAAACAGGGCACAACAAATGGGACAAGGCCAGGCACCAGTTCCGACATCAAGAGTGGACTAGGCAACCCAGCTGGAGGAAATGGGTCCCAAGGGCAGGCAAAAATGTTAGAGAACCCCACATAGTCTAGGCTGTAGGCTCTCTGCAAGAACATTAAGGCAAACAACCACATGACCTATCTAGGAAACCCTGCAGGTTCTTTGTCTGCTCTTTAGGCTCTGAGGGACCCCATGAGTGCTGGTCCATTGACTGTGGGGCTTGTTCTCCTGATGTCCCTGACCCCTGTGGTTTATGAAACCCCTCCTCCCCTTCTTCTGCTAGTTTTCCAGAGCTCTGCATGATGTTTGACTCTGGGCCTCTGCATCTGTTCCATTCCCATCAGCTGATGGCAGAAGTCTCACTGATGGAGACCAGACTATATATGAATCTATGAATTGAACAAGATATCATTGGAAATCATCTCCTGGCTATCCAGTCTCTAGTTCCTAGACTACCCTGAAGAATAAGGCATGGGTTTTCTCCCTTGACATGGGGTTCTGACCTTCCGTTGTCTCAGTGGGTCCTGTAGGGAGGATGGGTTATATAGGTCGAAGGTTTTGTGGCTGAAGCAGTGTCCCAGTCCCTCTACTTGGAGCCAGTTACATGAGATAGCCTGTTCAGGTTCCATTCCCCATTGCAGGAAGTCCTTGCCAAGGTCTGCATTGTAGACTCCAGTGGGTTTCCACTGCCCTCAGTCTCCAGATCCCCCAATGCCCTCCAACTCTGGTTGTCTCTCCATATATTCTTTCCTCACACCTGCTCTCTTTTCTTCCCATTCCTATCCTCCCCCAGCCCACCTGTACTGTCTGTTCCATTTCCCCTTTTCCAGGGAGATCCTGTGTCTCTCTGAGTCTGTGGATGGCAGCACCTTTGTCCTTTGCTTAAGAGTTAATGACCACATATAAGTGAGTCCATGCCAAGTGTGTCTTTCTGGGACTGGGTTACCTGATTCAGAATGTTTTTTCCTAGATCCACCCATTTGCTTGCAAAATTCATGTACTCATTTATTTTTAATAACTGGGTAGTACTCCATTGTGTAAATGCACCACAATTTCTTTATTCATTCTTCAGTTGAGTGGTATCTAGGTTGTTTCCAAATTCTGGCTATTATGAATAAAGCTGCTATGAACATAGTTGAAAAGTGTCTTTCTGGCAGGATGGAACTTCCTTTGGGTATATGCCCAGGACTGGAATGACTGGGTTTTAAAGTAGATTGAGTTCCATTTTCCTAAGGAGTCACCATATTGATTTCCATAATGGCTGTACAAGTTTTCACTCCCACCAGCAATGAAGGGGTATTCCCCTTGATCCACAACCTTGCCAGAATGAGCTTGAAGTTAGCCATTCTGACAGGTGTAAGATGGAATCTCAGAGTAGTTTTGATTTACATTTCCCTGATGGCTAAGGGTGTTGAACATTTCTTTAAGTGTTTCTCAACCATTCAAGATCTTTCTTTTGGGAATTCTTTGTTTAGATCTGTACCCCATTTTTGATTGGACTATTTGGTTTGTTGATGTCTAGTTTCTTGAGTTCTTTATATATTTTGGATATTAGCCCTCTATCAGATTTGGAGTTAGTGAAACTCTTTTCCCATTCTGTAGGCTGCTCTTTTGTCTTATTGATAGTGTCTTTTGCCTTACAGAAGCTTTTCAATTTCATGAGATCCCATTTGTTAATTGTTGATCTTAGTACCTGAGTTATCAGTGTTCTGTTCAGGAAATTGTCGCCTGTGCCAATGCATTCAAGGCTATTCCCCACTTTCTCTTTTATCAGGTTCAGGCATCTGGTTTTGTGTTGAAGTCTTTGATCCACTTGAACTTGAGTTTTGTATAGGGTGACAAATATGGTCTATCTGTATTCTTCTGCATGCAGGTATCCAGTTTGACCAGCACCACTTGTTGAAAATACCGTCTTTTTTCCAGAGTGTGTTTCTGGCTTCTTATCAAAAATCAAGTGCTCATAAATGTGTGGATTTATGTGTGGATCTTTGGTTCAGTTCCATTGATCAATGTGTCTGTTTTTATGCCAATATCATGTGGTTTTTATTACTATAGCTCTGTAGTACAACTTGAGATCAGGAATGGTGATACCTCTGGAAGTTCTTTTATTTTTCAGGATTATTTTAGCTACACGAGTTTTTTATTTTTCCATATGAAGTTGAGTATTGTTCTTTCAAGATCTGTAAAGAATTGTGTTGGGATTTTGATAGGGATTACGTTGAATCTGTAGATTGCTTTTGGTAGATAGCCATTTTTACTATGTTGATCCTACCGATACAGGAGCATGGGAGACTGTTCCATCTTCTGAGATCTTCAATTTCTTTCTTCAAAGACTTGAAGTTTTTGCCAAACAAGTCTTTCACTTGCTTGGATATAGTCACTCTAAGATATTTTATATTGTTTATGGCTATTATGAAGGGAGTTGTTTCCTTGATTTCTTTCTCAGTCCATTTGCCTATTGTATACAGGAGGGCTACTGATTATTTTTTTGAGTTAATCTTGTAACTATCCACTTCACTGAAGTTGTTTATCAGCTCCCTGGTAGATTATTTTGGGGTCACTTATATACACTAGCATATCATCTGTGAATAAGGATATTATGACTTCCTTTCCAATCTGTCTCACTTTGATCTCCTTCTGTTGTCTTCTTGCTCTTGCTAAAACTTCAAGTACTATATTGAATAGGTATGCAGAGAGAGGACAACCTTGCCTTGATCTTGATTTTAGTGGAATTCCTTTGAGTTTCTCTCCATTTAATTTGATGTTGGCAGTAAGCTTGCTATAAATTTTTTGTGTGTTTTTATTGTGTTTAGGTATGACCCTTGTATCTCTAATTTCTCCGAGGATTTTATCACAAAGGAGTGTTGGATTTTGTCAAAGGCATTCTAGGCATCTATTGAGATGACTTTTTTCTTTTCAGTTCATGCAATGGATTACACTGACTGATTTTTGTGTGTGTTGAACCATCCTTAAATCTGAGATGAAGCCTACTTGATCATGGTGGATGATCTTTTTGATGTGTTCTTGGATTTGTTTTGCAAGTATTTTATTGAGTATTTTTGCATCTATGTTCATGAGGGAAGTTGGTTTGCAATTTTCTTTCTTTGTTGAATCTTTGTCTGATTTGGGTAACAGAGTGAATGTTGCCTCATAGAATGAGTTTGGTAGTGTTCCTTCTGCTTTTATTTTGTTGAATAATTTGAGGATTATTGATGTTAACTCTTCTTTGAATATCTGGTAGAATTCTGCACTAAAACCATCTGGTCCTGGGCTTTTATTGGTTGGGAGGCTTTTAATGACTTCTTCTATTTACTTGGGGGATATAGGTCTGTATAAATTGTTTATCTAATCTCAATTTAAGGTTGGTAAGTGGTATATATCAAGAAAATTATCCATTTCTTTTAGATTTTCCAATTTTATGGAGTACAGGTTTTTAGAATATGACCTAATTATTCTTTGGATTTCCTTGGTGTGTGTGGTTAGATCCCCCTTTACATTTCTGATTTTATTGATTTGGATATTCTCTCTCCACCTTTTAATTAGTTTGGATAAGGGTTTGTCTATCTTGTTGGTTTTCTCAAAGAACTAACTCTTTGTTTCGTTGATTGTATTGTTCCTATTTTATTGATTTCAGCCCTCAGTTTGATTATTTCTTGAAGTCTACTTCTCTTGGGTGTGCTGACTTCTTTTTGTTCTAGGGCTTTCAAATGTGCTGTTAATTGGCTAGTATGTGATCTCTTGTTCTTTCTTGATAGGCACTTTGTACTATGAATTTTCCCCTTAGCACAGCTTTCACTGTGTCCCATAAGTTTGGGTATGTTGTAGATTTATTTTCATTGAATTCTAGAACGTCTTTAATTCCTTTCTTTATTTCTGTCCTGACCAAGTCATTATTCAGTAGATAATTGCTCTATTTCCATGAATTTGTGGGTCTTCGGTTGTTACTGTTGTTGTTTAAATGCAGCTTTAATCTGTGGTGGTCTGATAAGATGCAGGGGGTTATTTCAAATTTCTTGTATCTATTGAGTCTTATTTTGTGGTCAATTTTGGAGAATGTTCCATGAGATGGTGAGAAGAAGGTATATATATATTCTGTTGTGTGTGGGTAAAATGTTCGGTAAAAAGATATCTGTTAGGTCCATTTGGTTTATAACATCTATTAGCTCTAGCATTTCTCTGTTTAGTTTTTGGCTGTATGACTGTCAGTTGGTGAGAGAGGGGTTTCAAAGTATCCCTCTATCGATGTGTGTGAATCAATGTGTGTTTTAAGCTTTGGTAATGTTTCTTTACAAACATGGGAGCCCTTGTGTTGAGTACATAGATGTTAAGAATTGAAATGTCCTCTTGGTGGATTGTTCCTTTGATGAGTATTTAGTGTTCTTCCTTGTCTCTTTTGATTAATTTTGTTTTGAAGTCTATTTTGTTGGATATTAGACTAGCTACAACAGCTTGCATCTTGGGTCCATTTGCTTGGAAAATCTTTTCCCAACCTTTTACTCTGAGGTAATGTTTATCTTTTATGTTAAGGTGTGTTTCTTGTATGCAGCAGAAGAATGGATCCTGTTAGTCTGTATCTTTTTATTGGGGAATGAGTCCATTGATGTTGAGAGATATCAAAGGCCAATGATTGTTAGGTCCTGTTATCTTGTTGTTGTTGTTAGTGGTGGTGGTGGTGGTGGTGGTGATGGTGCGTGTGTGTGTGTGTGTGTGTGTGCGCGCTTTCTCTTTTATGTTGGTTTTTATGGTGTGTGGTTATATATTTCCTGTGTTTTCATGTGTGTAGTTAAGCTCCTTGGATTGGAGTTTTCATTCTAGTATCCTCTGTAGGGCTGGATTTGTAGATAGATATTGTTTGAATTTGAATTTGCCATGGAATATTTTGATTTCTCCATCTATGTTGACCAAAATTTTGCTATGTATAGATTCTGGGCTGGCATCTGTGTTTCCTTAGAGTCTGTAGCACATCAGTCCATGCCCTTCTGGCTTTTAAAGTCTCCATTGAAAAGTCGGGTGTCATTCTAATTAGTTTCTCTTTATATGTTACTTGCTGTTTTTCTCTTGCAGCTTTTAGTATTCTTTATTTTTTTGTATGTTCAGTGCTTTGATTATTATGTGATGGGAGAATTTTTTTCTGGTCTATTCTATTTGGTGTTCTGTGTGCTTCTTGTATATTATAAGGATCTCCTGTTTTAGGTTTGGAAATTTTTCTTCCTATGATTTTATTGAAAATATTTTCTGGGCTTTTGTGCTGGTATTCTGCTTCTTCTACTCCTTTTTTTTATGTTTGGTCTTTTCATAATGTCCAAGATTTCCTGGATGCTTTGTGCTAGTGTTTTTTTTATTTGATGTATTCTTCCATAGTATCTTCACCTCCTGAGATTCTTTCTTCTATCTCTTGTATTCTATTGCTATGGCTTGCCTCTGTAGTTAGTTCTTATTTGTTTTTCTAGGTTTTTCATTTCCAGAATTCCCTCAGCTTGTGTTTTCTTTATGGCTTCTTTTTCCAGTCTCAGGTCTTGAACAGTTTTGTTCATTTCCTTCAATTGTTTGCTTGTTTGTTCTTGAGTTTCTATAAGGGATTTATTCATTTCTTCTAATTGCTTGTGTTTTCCTGGGTTTCTTTAATGAGTTTACTCATTTCCTTCCATTGTTTGTTTGCTTTTTCATTGATTTCTTTGAGGGATTTATTTATTTCATTTTTAAAAGCCTCTATTATCTTCATAAAGTTGGTTTTAAGATCTTTTTCTTGTGCTTCAGCTGTGTCAGAGGGGTCAGGGCTTGTTCATAGTAGAGAAGTTGGGTTCTAGACGTGATATATGGCTCTGGTTCTGTTAGTCGAGTTCTTCACTGGCATTTAGGCATCTTAATTCAGAGTGATGAAAGGTTTAGGTGCTGAATTCCTAGGTTTGTCTTTAATGAATGAGTGTTTTGTTTCTTGGTTTCTTTATCTTCTCTGGTCTTCTGTGTTTTATGGCTTCTTGTTGAGCAGGGGGTCTCTGCCCAAGGTTGGTGCTGGAATTCTGGTGGCTGCCTTGGTCTTTGGTCCAATAGGGACCAACTTCTGAGTTGGAGGCGGGTCTAGGAGAGTGTTCTTTTGGGTGGTTTGTGTGTCCTGAACTAGAGCAGGGTCTGCCTGCCTGGTCTCCTGGCTACGTTGTGTGGTCAGTGCTAGGGTAAGGGCTCTGTGCCTGAGTTGATCTCTGGGCTGTTCTCCTGAAGCTGGCTTGCTTTGCCTGCACCAGGAGAGGAGCTATCTGCCTAAGTTGGTCCTTGGAATTCAAAAGCAGTGTCCATAAGGGGTAAGGGTGGGAAGATGGATGTAGTTTGGGGTTTGGAGTTTGGACTGGGCAGGTGTAGTCAGAGGGGAAAGTGAGCAGGACCCTACCT
Organism: Cricetomys ansorgei; assembly: GCA_026225945.1. NCBI lineage: Eukaryota > Metazoa > Chordata > Mammalia > Rodentia > Nesomyidae > Cricetomys > Cricetomys ansorgei. The sequence goes on along the minus strand of JAMJFZ010001258.1, from coordinate 1,019,288 downwards.
GATCTCCTGGGGCTAGCTTGCTCTGCCTGCACCAGGGGAGAGGCTGTCTTCAAATATATTTTTAAAGAAAAAGTCTTTTTTTCTTAAAAAGTAAAGATAAGCAAAGATGGAAGGTGAAGCAGAAGTGCTTTTCCCTGTTCCTCCTTCTAAATGAGACTAAAACCCCAGGTACGTATATGAGAAACAAAACACTCTGTAAGGGTAAGAAAGGAGGCCAGGCCAGGCCAGGTACTGAAGTACCCCACAAACAGCTGGACTGATGAGACCTGGTTTTCTTTCACTCTACTCTCAGACTCGGTGCTGTAAGAACCAGCAACCTGGTAAAGTCAACCAGTACAGCCAAAACAGCCAAACAAAAAGTTTACTCTCTCAGGACAAGGAAAGGAGCAGCTGACCAGCAATAAAGGAAACTTCTGTCTGTCACTCTAATGCAGCTGTGCATCACAGAGGAGCAGCAGAGACTGAGTGGGAACCAAGACTTTGCTGTTCACAGACCATACAGCGGCAGCTCACAGCCACACTAACCTCTGCTGGGGTGTCACATGTGATGACACGGCCTTGGAGCTGGGCCTTGATCCTTGCCAGGTGGTAATGACCTTCCCCTCCCACACCAAACGACCGTGTACTTTTGGTATCAGTGGAGACCATCACAGAACCATTCGCCCTAATGTAACAATGGACTCCACTCCACTGCAGTGGTGTGAGAAGGCAACTGAGAAGTCAGGATGTTTGTAACCTTGCCTGAGTAACAAGTGAGAACTCTCATCCCTACCAGCATTAGCCAGGGTCCCTTCCCTCAAAGTGGTGTCAATAGAGAGCAAAAGGCAACTAAATGTCCACTTCTGATTGTCTGTATCGGGGTGATTCCCCTGCCTCCTGTCCTCCTTTCAAGCTGTGCAAAAGAAAATTAGCCAGGTAAAAAGCAAGATTCAAGGTGAGAAATAAGCTTCTAGTTTCATTCTTTTACACATCAATATCCAGTTTTACCAAACTCATTTGTTGAAGATGTCTTTTCTCAGGTGTGCATTCTTGGTATCTTAGTCAAAGCACACACAAGTGGTGCTCTGTTCTGTTCCATTGATCCTTGCCATTTTTGTGTCGGAATCATGCTGTTTGTATTACAATAGCTCTGTAGTATAACTTGAGAACAGGTATGGTAATCCCTCCTGCATCATTTTTTTTTTTTTCTCAAGATGGCTTTGGCTCTCTGGGATCTTTTGTGCTTCCATAGGAACTTTAGGATATTTCTATTTCTGCTTTCTATTTCTATGAAGAAGACCATAGGGCTTCTTATAAGAATTTCATTGAATCTGTAAATTACTTTTGGTAGTATGGTCATTTTCACAATATTAGTTCTACTGATGCATAAACATGGGAGGTCATTCTATATTTTAGTGTCTTCCTCAATTTCTTTCTATAGAGATTTTAAACTTTTCATTGTAGAGGTCTTTGACTATAATTTATTTGGTTATATTTATACCAAATTATATTATTATATATATTATTTGTATTTATATTATATATATATATATATTATACGATATTATTTGGTTATAATCTCTTTGGTTATATTTACTCCTAGATTTACTCCTATTTTTGAGGTTATTGTTAGTGAAATGTGTTTATGATCTTTTTCTCAGCATGTTGTTATTGGTACATAGAAAGTCTAGTGATTTTCCTATGTTGTTTTTGGATCTTGAAATTTTACTAGAAGCGTTAATCATTTCTAATAGTTTTCTTGTAGAAATTCAGAGTCTCATAACATTGTATTCAAAATGTTCAGATTCCAATTCAAATCATTCATGATGCCAAGAATCAGGGTGACATCATACTGAAGGACAAAGACAGTTAACAGATGTCAACACTGGGTGACAAAGACATTCAAATCATTTAAGATTTTAAAGCAGTCATCACAAAATGTTTTGATGAGTAATAATAACATGAAGCTATTTAAAATGTCTTATACAGGCAATAGGAGATAGAGGAAAAATTTGTATCTGAAATATAGGATAACTTAGGACTTTCTTTTAGAGAAATCCACACCTATGTTTTCAGGTGTATCTTTCTGGACAATTCTCTTCTTTACTAACTTATGCTTAAGGCTATATTAAAATATTTCTAATTACAACAGGTATGATGGCATACACTTTATATCTCAGCACTAGAAAAGCAGAGGTGAGGATCTTGGTGAGGCCAGCCTGGTCTACATAGTGAGGTCCAGGCCAGACAGGCTATATAGTGAGACCCTGCCTCAAATGAAAATAAGACAGTAGTTATCGTTATTAATCCAACTATGCACACATATATACATACAATGTAAGCAATAGATGAACCCAATGGCCAAATGAATGAAAGACAAGAGAGACTCACTGGATATGAAGACTAAAACACCAACCCAGACAGGCCTTGAATTTGAAATCCTCCTACCCCAATCTTCTGCGTCAAGGGCATGACAGGCCTGTGTCACCAAGTCCAGTTAGAAAAAGCAATCTTAAAATCGATGAGCAAGAAAGGACACAAACTCCTATAAAAGGGGGTGGGATGGGGTCTATGGACATCAGAGAAGAAGTTGTAGAGTTCACAGTCAGAGGCATGTTACTGTCAGAAGCCATGGAATCCACAGTCAGTGGCATGTCAGTGGCATGCTGAAAAAATAATAGCCAGGAAAAAAAAGTATTCTCTGGGCATAAGGGGAAATTGATAAATTTTCAAGTGAAGGAAAACAGAGCAGATCTATGGTAGAAAAATAGCTAACAGCGAAGAATGACAAAAGAAGAAAACTTTGAGCACCAGAGGTGAAAAAAAGAAAAACTATGGTCTGCAAAAAATATAGATGAGTAAGGAAAAAAATATGTAGTTCAGAACATATTAAAGGAAAGATTTAATAAACTCATTACTTGAAGAAGGATACTTGGACAAAATGGGAAATAATATTTCCAGATATCACTGGATCTGGTAAAAAGAAGTTCTGACAGGTTGGTGAGTTATCCAAATATAATGCAAGACATTCATTCCCAAGACAATCAGGGAGATGCTATAGGAAGAGATGTATGTATCCAAAGTACTAAGATAAATCAAAATGCAATTATAAAAACAATGTTCAAGTGGAACACAAGGAGTGAGCCTAAAGCAAGCACAGATGTGAAAACAGAGATTAAACGGAAAAGAATAAAACTAAATTAAAGTTGAATGATAGACTTTAAGACCTAACATACCAATAATCATTCAAATGCGAATTGTTCAAATACACCAACTAAAAGACAGAGATTGACAGAGTAGATCGGAAACCAAGACTTGAGTATACTCTGTCCTCGTGAACCTCTTCACAACTATAAAACAGGCAAGTTGAAAGTGAAAGATGAGGAGAGACAGACATATGCAGGTATAATGAACAAAAGCCAGGATTTTAGAGTGAGGAAAATTGCCAGTGATGGGGGGAACATTACATAGTGATGAAAAGGTCAAGTCATCGAAGGATGTAGCTACCCTAAATGCATGAAGACCAAACAAGAAGCTGACAAGAACTCAGCAGCAAGGAGAGGTACTGAAGGGGAAAGCAGACCCACTGCTGTAGTAGGGTACAAATACCTCTGTCAGTGTTCATAAAGCAGCTATGGAATCCACAAGGACACAGACGAGCTCAACAGTACCAACCACTAGGACCTAATACCTATCAAACGTCTCGCCCAGCAATACACGGAGGCTCCCTTTTGCCAAGCAACCATGAGACATGTACAACACAAACCACATCTTGAGTCATTTTTTAAAACCACAAATATTAAAAAAAAAATTGAAATCAAACAAAAGATGTTCTCTGACCATATGTGGATTCAAACTGGAAAACAATAACAGATAGATTAAAAGATAAATCTTATGGCAAATGTTTGGAACATAAACAACAATTCAGACGATTAAATAATCTGTGAAACAAAGAGGATACCTTTAGATATGGTAACAAAAATACAAAATGAACAGAAACGAGAACTATATCAAGTTTGGGAGACATGAAGAAAGAAGCAGTGTTGGCATAAAATCAGTAGTGCTCAACGCCTACATTAGAAAAGACAAAAGATATAATCAATAACTTGAGACTCCATATGAAAAACTAGGAAGAAGAATGTAATAAACCTAAAGCAAATTTAAAGGTGAGTAAAAAAGTAATTAAATTGAGACAGTAAAATAGAGTTAGTGAAACAAAAAAATGTGTGTATACACACACATATAGATAAATGTAATTTTTTGATTTAAGATAAATAACACTAGTAAACATATAGCAAGAGACAAAGAAAAATAGAAGGAAAATAAAATTATGAAAATGTAGTATGAAATATAACACGGACCCTTAAAATATCAAAAAAGTAATAAAAGACAATGAATAAGTTGGAATGCATAAATGTGACAGTTAAGATAAAATGAACCAATTGCTTGAAAAACACTGTCACACCTCGGTGTGAAATAAGTACTGTGCCTACTAAGGAAGTTGAATTCATAGCTTGAAAATTCACTTTTAGAAAAAAAAAGGAAAAGAAGTCTGGAGGCCCAGAGAGTTCAACTGATGCTTCTGCTCAGTATCGTAAGAACCGACAGGGCCTTCACCAGTGTAAGGAGCAGCGCACACTGTTTATGAGGCTAGCATTGCGATGACGGCAAAAGCTCACGAGAAAGGAGGAGAGAAATCCATAGACAAATGTTCCTTGTGAGAAGGGATGCAGAAGATATCTCCTGTCAACATATCGGCAAATAGAATTTAGCAAAATATAAAAAGAATTCTGTACCATGATGAAGGCTTAGCATTTTAGAATCAATCAATGTAACATGTCATAAACACAGAAAAAAAATCACATGATCATATAATCACAATTTGACACTTCTGACAAAATTTGGCTCTCAGTCATGATCAAAAAAATAAACTTAGAGAGATAGGAATCAAAGGGCTGCCTTAACTTGATAAAGAGAATCCGTCAAAAACCGACAGCTAACACTATACCTTTAACAGTGGAAGGCTGAGGACTAGATTACCTACTCCCACTGCTCACACCAGCAGACTGCTAGACTTCCTACTTAGTGCGATACCGGAAAAGGAATTGAAGTGCAGATTGGAAAAGAAGGAATAAAGCCTCCCCTATTTGTGGAGGGCTGAAGTGTCTACATAGAAAATTGCAAGGAATCTACAATTTAAAATAAAATCTTCTACAACTAGTAATTCACTAAGGCTTCAGGATACAGGATGGATGAGCAAACAAAATATTATATTAGCGACAAATACACCAACACAACTTAAAATTAAAATTCATCTATTGATTTGCTGATGCCCTTCTCAAAGCAAAAACATGTAATTATAAATCAGCAAAGCACAACTGAAATTGAAAACAACACATTAAATTTTTTTAAAGAGAAGCAGGCATGCTCTACACACAACATGGAAGACTTGCCAAAAAAAAATGGCAGCTCTACCAAAATTGACAACAGTTTTGACATTATTCAGATAAAGGGGCCTGAATAGCTTTGGTGATAGAATTCCTGCTGGTATGTGAGAGTTTCTGGATTCCTAACTCAGGATGGCAAATTATTAATTACACTTAAAAATATTTTACACGAAAATGCCAACAGCATATTTTATAAAGATAATCAAGACTATTTTAAACTTTTATATGAAAAAAAAAACAAATGAACTATCATAGTGAAAACAAGCTTGGAAAAGAAAAGGTTAGCTGGTCTACCTGACTTCAAGACAGAATGAATACCTGTGTAATTGAGACTCTGTGGTATGGATGAGGAGTAAATTCATAATTAAAAGTAGAAAAGCCAGAAGTGATCTCACATGAACACATTCAACTGATATTTGACAAAGGTGGGAAATGTACTCAGCCCATAAGCAAAGATCACCTTTATATCAAATGGTGCTGGAACAACTGGGTACCCATGGAGGGAGAAGTAATTCACACCTTATCCAAAAGTTAACTCAAATCAGAACACTAACTTAAAGGTAAAAGTCAAAATTTCTAGGAAAAAAAAAAAAGATATTTTTTAGGAATTTAGGGCTAGTCAGAGTTAATAAACTTCACACCAAATTCATAGGCCACAAAAGAAAACAAAATTTAAAACTCTTATGATCCCTTCTCTTGAAGCTAAGATTGCTTCTAGATTTTCTGGCCAATGAAGACATGGCATTGGACAGTTTCCAGTCCAGGCCACAAGAAACTGCCAATCCTGCTACTCATCTTTTGCAGACACTCAATCCGAAGGAAGCTTACACTCCCATGAGACCACTGCCTGTGGGAGCCCATTAGCCCCATGGAAAAACTGTGCAGAAAGGGATACCTGGCCAGCCCCTGCTCCTCTGTCATCTCATGTGACTGACATGGAGAAGAACCAAGGAACCAAAGAACTCAGCTGTGAACCAGAAACAAGATCCTGGTATATGATCCCCAGTGAGTCACATGGGGCATTTGTAGCTGTTTGAGCCATTCTGAACAGAGGTGTGCCCCCTGCCCCATTCCCTACCAAATTTTTGACCTACAGTATTGTGGACATTAAGAAACTGGATGTTGTTTTACTTCTCTGATGTTGGAAGGGTTTGCTATGCCACAGTAGATCAATACAACTGATACTTTTAGGGGGTATCAGTGACTCAAGTCTCCTTAGACAGGTGGTTCTCAGCCGTCCTAATGCTGTAACCCTTTAATAAAGTTCCTCATGTTGTTATGATCCTCTAGCCATAAAATTATGTTTGTTACTACTTTGTAACTACTGTTTTGCTACTTTTTGCTATTGTAATATATATGAAGTGGTCTTAAGCAACCCCTGTGAAAGGATCGTTTGGTTCCCATATGACTAATGGGTTGAGAACTGCTGCCTTAGATAATTAAAATGCTAAATGTTAGGGTCCACCTGACCAGTCTAGACAAGCCTCTGCCTTATATTAGGTGCATACTCCTAAGCAAGTTAAACTTCCAAAAAGCTGAGTTCCATCTTCTACAGAAGAGCATGAATCATAGTCATACCTAACTTCTGATAGTTTCATCCCAAGTTTTATGACGAGTTTTCTTTGTCAGATTCAAGCAGTAAATTGCACTTGAAATTTGAATTTTAGCAATTAGCTCATAAGGTTTCATAAACATTAAAAATTAGATATACTTGTTCAAGACACATAGGTCTTGTCATATGTCGTATTAATACAGGCTACAGTAAGTGCTTGATAAATACTCATAGACACTCTTACTGTATATCAATGGGAATGTTCTTCATTCATGACAGAGAGTGATTTCTTGCTCAGTGTCTGCTCAGTTCATCAGAGTAGTTTTGAGAGTCTTTTCTTTCTTTGGAAAAAGACATGTCTGCCACATGATTACCTGGGTCGGAGTTAAGAAAATAAATGGCTATTTGTGGGGAGAAAACTCATAAAAGGCAAACATATAGAATTTAGTTAATAACAATAATAATACATCAATGTTGGTGTCTAAATTTGAATAAATACACCAGGGTAATGTAGGAAGCTAACAGCAAGGGTGCTGGGCAAGGAGTATGTGGGAACTCTCAGAAATATCTTTCATATTTTTTATTCCTCTAGGACCACAAAAAAATTATTTGTTTTAAAAAATAAATTTCCCTCAGCCTTCATGACTGTTTTCCCTCACTTGGATTCAGCCAATGTTTCTGATGAGTTCTGTCTCTTATCAAAAGTTTCATTTCCAGGGCTACAACATGTCTCACTGTTCTACATTTTAGAACTAGTAAATTAAACATCTATATACTACCTTTTTCCCAATCTAGATTTTTTTATCTTTTTAGATAGATTCTGTGATGCCTAATGTCAATTGTCAACTTGTTGAGACCACTTGGGAGAGGGGCTTCTGGCATGCCTGTGGAGGAGTATCTTGATGAGGATAATTGAGATGGGAGCCTGGACTATATGGCAGAAAGCAAGCTAAGCATAAGTATCCATCCTCTATGCTTCTTCACTGGATACAATGGGGCTAGCTGCCCCAAGTGCCTGTGGCTATGATTTCTCCATGGTGGACTGCATTCTTAAAACTGTAAGCCTAAGTAAACACCTCCCTTAACTTGCTTTGTCAGAGTGTATTATCATAGTAACAAGGAGACTATCTCAGACAGGGTATTTCCATTTCCAACCTAAACTGACCTAAAAATTGTGGCCCTCTTGCCTCAGTTTCCTAAGTATCTGGATTACAATAGTGAGCTACCAGTAATTCCCATCTTGAAAATACATTTCTAACCAAGAAAAGATGGCTGAAGGGAGCTTGTTTCTTTTTCTCTTAAGAAGGAAGATGGGACTTCAATATATAATCTTCCTTTTAGACTGTAGCTATTTAACTGCCTGCTGGGTTTCTGTCCTCAGCAGTATCCTGCAACATCAGTTAACACCCTTTATTCAAATACAGAGAAAAATTCCCAAACACAAAGGAACTTTAAAACCAGCAGCCCTCCATTTGAACTCATTCATTCATTCATTCATTCATTCATTCCACAAGTGTTTACCTATGGGGAGGAAGAGCCAGACCCCAAGACTCTAAGAGTTCAACAAGGCAGTACATTCCCTGACCACACAAACATGTAGCTCATGGATGCCAGAAGCAACAAATGGAGCCTATGAATGTTAAGCCTCACACTGGAAGGCCCTCGTGGACTGATGGGGACTCTGCTAAGGACCCCTTACCACAGCTCAGAAATTTCACCGCATGAGGCCCTCGTGACTTAAACCACCATTTAAATCATTTGGTGCCATTTAGTGGAAGAAAATATTTACTTCTAATTTTTGTTACTTAATCATTTTTTGTAGGTGGTTAGTTTTTTCTCCTCTAGCTTTCCAAAGCCTCACTGAACATATTTTTACTGATGGTGTACCACTCTTTAAGGGGCTTTTAATGGTAGAACTTTTTGGTGATCTCTGATTTCTTGCTGCCTAAGAAATACCCTTGTGTAACAGCTTTCCTGTACTCTTAAATTTTCCTCACATATTTCCCCATAAGACTCAAATATAATTATTAAACCAATGGATAAAGCTTGAGAAAAAGTATGATGGTCCTCGGCTCATTCCTGGCTGAAGGGCGGAGAGGAACAGGATCCCAATGCAGAATGGAGCTGAGGAGAGGAGCATGGTTTTACCTGTTCCGGGTGTTAATACCTTAGCCATGTCCTACTCTATTGTCTCAAGTTTTTAGCATCTGCGGGGGAGGTTAATGGATATGAATCTTCCCCGCTATTCAGCCAGCAGATTTTAGTTGTTTTTTCAACATGGGGAGGAACCTAAGGAACACAACTCTTCTGCAGACTCTGGCTTTCCCACTTTGGAGCCATGTGCATCAAGTTCTCCAATCAGGCATCTGTTTTTCCAGGAGGACGGTCCCTTATGAAGAATGGTGGTGAATTCCCCCCTCTTCAGGATCCCCAAGGGCTCGTTCAAGAGCCCTTCAATGATAACCAGACGATGCTGCACTCTGAGGGGGGTCTCAGTTCATTTTCTGTTACTAATAACAAAGTACCACAGACAAGATAAATTATAAATAAATTATCCCCAGCCCAAGAGGTGTGTTTTTTAAACTCACAGTTTAGAGAAAATGTCACTAGCCACACTTGGTAATAGCCTTCTTGCTGGAAGAGTTTCAGGGTAGCATGTGACATCCTGTGATGAGAGAGGAGACTGTACCTGTCTCTTCTGGTCTTGGTCCTGCTTATGAAGCCACCAGTAGTCTAGCCTGGCATTCCACCTTGATGACTCTATCCCGGTCACCTTTAACAGTGCAGCTAGATTATCTCCACCCTTGCAATACCTCTTAGTGAGGGTTAAACTCCATCATGCGTTTGTGGCGGGACAAGTCATATTCACACACAGAAAGGCTTCTGCATGGTACAGGTGAGGCCAACAACCAGGAATGTATGGTTGCCTCCTTAGTGTAAACCATTTACTCCCTCAAGCTGGTGAAGCCTGCGCAAATAGGGGCTTATATGCATAATGTATATTATTAAATCATTGCCAAAGAATTTACTGAATAAAGATATGAAATATTAAAATAATTTTTCTAAACTAAAACTCTTTTGCATGAAAAAGCCGGAAGTTAGCCTGCAGTGTCCCTCCTCTGTCACGTTCCTTTTGTTTTGTTTTTTGAGACAGTGTCTCTCATCGGCTTGGAACTCTCCAAGGAAGCTAAGCTGACTGGTCAGCAAAGCTCAAGGATCTTTTGCTGCCTCTAGGTCACTGGGATTATAAGCATGCACCACTACAATTGGCTTTTTTTTTTTTTTTTTGAGTTCTGGATGCTCAGGCAGCCATGCTTGCACAGCTACCTTGAGCCAACTCCCCAGCTCTAGAACTCCTCTGAAGAAGATCCCTGAGCCTCGAAGATGAAGGTGGTAGTAAGGACTCTATTTTGATGAATTTTGAGAATAGAAAATTCTCATATCAAGCCACCATGATGAGAGAACATGGCAAAAATGGGGGGATTTCCTTTTTCCAGAGAAACTGCACATTTGTAACCGGGAACAGCACAGAACCCTACTCCATACCCACAATCCTTGAAGAAAACTTCATCCAGCAGCTAGAGAGGCAAAATACAGAAGAAAATATAGAGGCTATCTCTGCTGCTTTCCTCCCAAAAGCCACAGAAGGGTTCAGCTGACCCCTGGGATATTTTCTAAGCCTGCCCAAAGCAAATGGGAATTCCATTTGACTGAAAAAGACGGAGCTTTGAGGATCTTCCGAGATGCATTGCTGAGGGAGCCACCCCATCGGAGACTTTGCTAAACACTATGACTTGAAAATGATCCAGTCAATGACAAAGCACTGTTGGCAACAGACTGTTTATAAGTCGGTTGAAAACGAACCCCTCTTCCTCTGAGACACCCCCCTGACCACCTGGGTCAATAATTAGGGAAATGTTTGGACTGGAAGGCTCTTTGCCTGGGTCAGCAAGTCCATTCCCAGGCACACAGGTGGGATCAGGTTCATCACTCTAAACAGCCATGATGAAGAAGGCCCTGTGCTCTCAGGATGGCTCCAGGGCTGGAAATTCCATGGTCTTTGGCGGTTCCGCCTCTTGTTCTGCCTGTTCCCTGTTTTGATTTTATTTTCTTAAACTCCAAGCTCTGGGCAGCATGTTTTCCCTCCTGTAACTTAAGCCATAGACAGCATTCCCTTCCAAATGGCCTTCTTACCTATTGTAAAGCTTCAGGGGAGTGGGGATGTTCTCTTGCCTTCCTGAGACAGGACGAGGCCCTGACTCTAAACAGCTCTGACCTCTGAATCCTAGGTGACTGATTTTATTGGTCTGGGGTTTTCTCCACCCCTTAGTCGAGCTCCCTCCATTCACTTCACCTTAAGGAAAAAAACAAAAAACAAAAAAAACTCACAAAAGCATCTGCTGGGAGGAAGTGACACAAATGGGTGGCCAGCTTCCCCTTCTTGCTCCCCTCTGATGTGGAGTGTTTGGGAGGCTGAAAGAAGTGTAGGCACAGAGAGGGGATCAGATGGACTGACCTGACCGCCTAGGAACACATTTTCTGTGAAGAGACCCAAGGGATTACCAGGACAGCTTGATCATTGAGTGTTGATAAAAACATGAAAGCAGAGCCAAGGAAATGGCTCAGTCAGTAAAGAGCTTGCCTTGCAAGCACAAGGACGTGATGATGCCTGCTTGTAAGCCAGGTGCTGGGATCCCTGGGGCTCACTGGTCAGCCAGTCAAGCTGAATTGATGAGTTCCAGGCCAGTGAGAAACCCTGTGTCAAAAACAAAGAGCCCATGTTGATGTCTGGCATCCATACCTATATGAACACATATGTGTGCACACACGTGCACACAGGAACACACACACATACACACAAAACCCACACAAACTGAAGGATTCATCTCTTCTTATAAAGTCCAAACACATCTGTTCATCTCCCTAGATCTCCTGCCAGCTCTCTTCCCTTGCTTCCCAACCCCTTCCTTGGTTCCTTTCAGCTCCCCACTTACCCATAGATCCACAGCTGCTCTTGAGTAAACTCTAGGCTTTGTTTGAAGCTGTTTCCATGTAGTCAAATGGACCCAAAGCCTTGCTGGGGGCCCTAGAGCTAACCAAAGCTTCCTGGCATATTACTAGGCATCAGCTCTAGAGCAGGGTACTTGGCCTGAATTGTCTCTGCATCTCCTCAAAAGCACCCAGACCTGAAGAACAGTGCTCTGTTTCTGGAAAGTATGAGGGCCTGGTTGAGACATACTCAATGTGATAAAAATTATGGCCTACTTAATCCACCCCCCCTCCTCTAGGAGCATCCCTAAGCCAACTCAGTCCACTCTGAACCCTGCATCTTTTTGGCCTCTGTTTCTCTCTAGAGATCCATAGGCTTCTAGCATCAGGGCTGCCCAGGAAACTTAGTGATAGGGTCAGTTACCTGGCCTTGCCCAGTGAGGCAAAGTCTCTCTAGAGATGGAGCTCAGAACCCTGCAACTTTTAACCTCTCCTGATGAACTCCCCAGAGCAGCATGCTTGGAGCTGAGAGTGGGGAAGCATAAGTCGTGAGTCCATACCATATGCTGCTCTTCTGTGCCTTTTGGCATTGGGTGTCTTCTGCTCACCCTCAAAGATATCTTGTCAAGAGCCAGGGATAGCCTGTTCATGCAAACGAAACTCTCCAGTGAGAATCAGCAAACTTCACAGGTTCCAGTGTTACATGCCAGGTGTGGTAGGCCAGTAAAACCCACACTTTCCCCATCAAAGACAAGGAAGAGCTGGTGACTCTGTTCAAGGTTGAGAAACCCTTAGGAGGTAGAGTCTCACTGAAGAAAGTTGAGCACTAGGGGTGGAGCTTGAGGCTTTATAGCCCAGCCCTACTTCCTATCCCTTCTGTTTCCTGAGTGTGGAAATGTGGCTGCCAGCTTCCTATACCTCCTGCCAGGTATTCCCTACCATCAAGGATTGTAAATCTCTGGACCTCTGAGTCAAAATAAACCCTTTTGTAGACAAATATCCCTGTGTTAAAGCTAAGTCTACATTCCAGGAGCTACATTCAGAGGCCCGTGGGTCTGGATGGGATGTAGACACACGTTCAGGTATAGAAGTAGATGTGGATGTTGATGTTGAGTCACCAGATGTAGACATTGGTCAGGGCAGAGGGCAGTTTATTCTTCTGTCTAATTAAATTACTGGTTCTATCCCAGAGCCCTGGAGCCCTGGAGCACTGGAACCCTAGAACATTTAGGCCTCTTTACAATCTAGTCTTAATCCTTGAACTGGAAGGCCCCAGCCTTTGTACAATCTAGAACATTTAAATTGCTAGTCTGGACCTAAAAGGCTTCAACCTCAGCCTCCAAGATCTATTACTTACTGAGTCACTCTGCCAAGCTCCTTCTGAACTCTTATTCTTCTGGTTCAACTCACTCTCTGTTCTGGGCTTCTTCTGCTGAGCTCTGCTGTGTCTCTGTGCCTCTCCTTGTGCTCTCACTGCTCCAAACTTACTCTTCTGTCTGCTCCTATTAACTGACTCTCCCTAACTCCTGCATAACTCTCCTTAACTTAGCTGAGAGCCCCCCTCTTCTCATGAGTTGGGCATGTCTTTACTCTGCTAACTCTTCCTGTGACTAGTCACTTTGTCCGCCATTCACTCTGACTCATCTCCTATGTCATTTTCTGTGTGATGTTGACTCCTGAGTTCTGCTTCCTGTGTCTGCTTCCACTGTTTTTTCTAGGGATTAAAGGCATGGACTACCACTGCTTTCTGAATGGTGGAATTAAAGGTGTTTGCTATCACTGCTTTTCGAATACTGGATTAAAGGTATGTCTACATTCCATTCAGACCTCGCAGGCCTCTGAATGTAGCCCCTGACATGTAGAACTTAGCTTTCACACAGGGCTATTCCTCTATATTCTTTCTCTTTTAAGTTGTTTTTGTCAGGTATTTTATCACAGAAACTGAAAAACAACTAAGACAAGGACTGAGAAATGCAGCAGAGGTAGGGGTCACAGCTTCAGGTCTGCACAGAGGCATGTAGATCCCGGCATCCATCTCTGGCTGCAGGATGACCAGTCTCCGTATGAGCCTGTGAAGACTACAAGAGTCCAGGAAGAGGTATGGGCCTCATCCATGCAGGTCGAGGTGGTGGCTTTGTACATTCTTCTAGCTCTTTCCCAGGCCTAACCACAGTGAGGCTCACACTTGCCCAATATTGATCAGTTCTGACTCATTTCTACACCACATCGTGATAGGCTTCGCTTTGGTTTTGATTAGCTGCCCAAGTTCCCCACCCTGTGCCTAGCCTCAGAATCCCATCTTCCACTCTAACTTGTAGCTGAAGGTATTAACAGCCTCAAGAACAGTCATCTCTCACAGAACAGTGTCAATATTGTCGTATCTCCAAGGATTCTTCTCCAGAGGTAGAATTTCAGTATATACCACTCATATTTCAAACACAAAAGTTATATTCATATATCTATGGCCTGTCTTTTTCCCAAGGGCTGATGGAGCCTGCTGTAGGACACATTCAGCAGTGTCTTAAAAATTAATGAGAAGATGGCTCAGTCAGTAAAGTGCTTACTCTGCAAACATGAAGACCGGCATTTGATCCCCAGAATCCATGTAACAAAAGCTGGGAATAGGCCATCAGGATGGTGCAATGGGTAAAAGCACTTGCTTCCAAGCCTGACCACCTGAGTTCAATCCCTGGAATGTGCATGGTAGATGAAGAGAACCAAATCCCACATGTCACATTCTGATCGCTACACCTATGCCATGCATGACACATGCTTCCCCACCCACCCAAATAAATAAATAGATGCTTGTAATCTCAGCCTGAGAGGCAGAACCATGAAGAGCCCTTGGGGCTTACTGCCCAGCCAGCCCGGACAGTGACCTCAGAAAACAAGGTGAGCAATGGTGATGGAAGACATCTAAGGTTTACTCCTGGCCTCTGCGCAAATACGCACACATACACAGACACACAGAAAATTAACAAAGACATTAAGATTTTATAGTGGCTGAGGAGAAAGTCAGAGGGACAAGCCTTGTTCCCTAACCAGCCGGCACCAGTTGGGAAATAGGACATGGGTCCTAAACACTTATGTAATGTCTCCTGGTCGGGCTGGACACAAGGGTGGAATGATATCAGTTCCTTGCGCCTTCCCTTGGTGGCTGATGCTGAGGATGATTCTGAAGCCATTGGTGGGCTTCCAGAGCAATGCTTCCCACTCTGAGGCCAGACATAGAAGTGTAGGTGTAAAAATTCAGTAGACAGTGTGGGGGCTGGGGGCAAGTAGATGGAAGGATCTGAGCTGCAAGAGATGGTGCAGAAGCCCTTCCCAGGAAGGTGTGTGTGTGTGCATGAGCGCTAATTTGTATACAAGTATTCTTTCTACTATTAAAGCAAGCACCTCTTTCAGCTCTGGTGATCCTTGCCCTCGTGAAGAGCCCAGTTGGCCCTGAGTACAAGCTGCAGTCATGACAGCTGTGTTGTCCTGTTCTTTGCAGACATTTAAGACAAAGAGGACTGAGAAGGGTGAGAAGCCTTTTTAAAATTAGACATCTTAGAGGGTGTATTTTCTCCACCTCCAGACCTATATCCACTAACCTACAGCACGAGAGAGCTGGTGCTGCTGTTCAGGAAGACAGCTCAGATGGGTGGGAGTCGCTATTGCACCTCCAGACCTATATCCACTAACCTACAGCAAGAGGGAGCTGGTGCTGCTGTTCAGGAAGACAGCTCAGATGGGTGGGAGTCGCTATTGTATATCCAGGGAAGATACAGGCGTGGCACATACTGAATATTTTCTAAGTTGTTTTCCACCTGGTGGTGGTGGCTCACGCATTTAATCCCAGCACTCAGAAGGCAGAGGCAAGAGGATCTCTGTGAGTTTGAGGCCAGACTGGCATACAGAGCAAGTTCCAGGATAGCCAGACAGAGAAACCCTGTCTCAAAAAATAAAAGGAAGAAAGGAAGGGAGGGAGGGAGGGAGGGAGGAAGGAAGGAAGGAAGGGAGGGAGGGAGGGAGGGAGGGAGGGAGGGAGGAAGGAAAAGACGTTGGTTTTTAGTGAACCAGTGACCTGATAGAAATTTGAGATTAAACTCTGTGTCAAACTATATAGGGTACCACCAGCCAACTGTCCACACAATCTGATGGTCTGAAAACCACTCTCCTTCCATTCACAAAGTTTCTTTTTCAATTGTTGTAAACTCTGTACCACCAAGCCCCTACCTTGTACGCATACAGGGCAGCATATTAAGGTGTAAATTTCAGGAGAGAAGGTATTTCACAAACAATGGGATCCAGGCAACAGTAGGGAAATGGTTTCTTTCCTCCAAAGGTGAAGATCAGAACTCCAGACCACGACTTTGATGGCCCCTGCCTGATTTCATCACCTGCAAACGATCTTTCACTATTGCTGTTCACCCACAAAGCAGCTCCTAGTTCCTTCTACCGGAGTCATTTCTAAGAGTCTATTTTCTTCCAGTAATGGCCATCCTTTTGAGGGTTTTGTTGCATTGATATCTTCCCTCACAAAAAAAAAAAAAATGAGAAATATTTGTCTCCATCAAGTATGTCTTGCCCTTTGTTGCTTAAGCAACTGTCTACTGATCACTGAGGAAAGGCCCAAAGCTGCCAGCTGCCCTGAACTCGGGTCCCCAGCAAGCCATCTTCCCTCATCCACTTCTGTCCCATCTGCTTATAATTTAATGCTCTGTGTGTTTTAATCATTTCATTAGGCATGTCCTTATTTTGAAATGCAACTAATTCTTCAGTTCAAACAAACAGCTAGTGATCTAAAAATGAGACCATTCTTTACTTTGGGCTCCAAGTTGGCGCAGAAGAAATATCACACCTATTTTGAGGAGGGCGGAAGAGAGCAGCTGCTCCTGACTTTCTAAGCCACTGACTTTCAGTGAACATATTTCAGAGACCTCTGAGTCCTCTTCAGAAGTTTTGAATTGACTTAAAGGCATTTTCTTATTGGTTTTACCCTCCTGAATATTTGTATAAAATTTGTTATTATTAATGCTTATCAGGAGATATGTGTAGACATAATTTCATAGTTTTATATCTGATGACAGCAAACACAAAAGAGAAAACTGCTTCCACCATAATTTTTTCCTTTTCCATATTTTCTTTATAGACATTAACGTTTATTAAGGCAACAAGATTTATTCTTGGCTCTAAGAGGAAAAAATTATAAGCTGTGTCTTGAGGGGTTTTTTTTGGGGGGGGTTGTCCCTGACATTCAGATTTGTTGTACATCAAGAAATGAGGGGCTGGTGAGATGGCTCAGTGGGTAAACACGTGCCACCAACCCTCATGACAGGATTTCAATCCCCCAAGACTTACGTACACTGTGAAAAGAGAGAACTGACTCCCTCAAGTTGTCCAAGTACTCCACGAGGGCACAGTAGGACACGGGCTCACACACGTTCAAATGAATAAATAGGAAATGTTTAAATGAAGCTAACTGAAATTCCAGGGCTATATTAGGTTTCTGTGACATAACTGTACAACGTGAAATTGATGATGTCTTTCTTTCCTGATAGTTGTATTCATTTCAGGCAAGAAAATGTCCTTTTAGCATTTAAGAAGCATAAGTAAAATTTCCACACAGTAGACACTTGGTTAACTTTTGTTGAAGACTCAGAACTAAATAGGTAGATATGCATTGCCCCTTTCTGTCTCAATTCGTTTTCTGACTTAATTCGGATTTAAATGCCGCGTTTACTCGTGGCGACATTGCCATCTGATACAGGATCTTCCGTGGAGGGTTCCCTACAGTCAACACGCAAGCCAGGATCATTTAAGTTTCATGTAAACACTTGGATAATGATAATAACTGTTTAAAAAGTTGTTTGAGAGGAATTGTTTTCGGAATCTTTGGTACACTGAACAGATCTAGAGCGTAGGTGCCTGACACAAATGGTTCTCATGCGCCATCTAGTGGTTGCAGTGAAACTGTGCCGTGTCATGGGAAAAGCTTTCTAAACAAGCCTTACTGCTGCGAATTCCAGTCCCAGCCGGGCAGCCACTGGACACTTGCCCATCTTTCAGCCTTTAAATTGAGAGGCGCCACTAAAGAAAGCATGCAAGATGTTTCCCCAAGCCCCTACATCCTCGGGTACAACGAAGATGCAACTAGTTAGAGAAATGGTTTCTTCCTGGATCCGTGTGAATCAAACTGCTCTGCGATTGAAAACGTGTGCCTACAGAGTGTGGTTACAAGCAAGGTAAGCCGGGTGACTTTGTAGACCTTTTCTCCAGCAGAGACCACTCCTGTGAATAGAAACCGTGGCCTAACAGTGACTTCTGTAGCTCAGAAAACTTGCTCTGCACCGCCTGACACACGGGAAGAAAGCGTCACTTGATCCAGTGTCTTGTGCTGATTCCTGCCTGCGACATCTTAATTCTAACCACCGGCAGGAGGATGGTGGTGTTCGGATGTGGACCGTGATGTGGATTTCACAGTAACCAATAATTAGACTTTTAACTTTCTAATTTGGGGGCTATTTCCAGTAAAATATTGATTTAGTCAGAAAGGAGTGATAGAAAATAAAGATCTGCAGATTTATTCTTGCAACAAGTCCAAAATAGAGTGCAGACTTTGAAAGTTCTATTTTGCAGAAACTATCAGCAAAAAATAGTATCCAGACAGCTCCGAGTGATACAAGACATGTAGTTCCGAATTTCATGAAAATCATTAAATGTGTGTGGGTGTATTCAGTGGTGAAATGAGGAAAAAAAAATGACTAAAATTCACATAATTTGCTTAGGAACTTACAGAAAGGGGAGACCTTACTTCGCCCCAGTTTTTCTATGCTAGTGTACTTATTGGCTTTGGGAATAGGAAGCCCTGCGACCATCAAGGTACAAAGTGATTTACTCTCTTATTTCCAAAACTAAAAATCCTACAATAGTATGCCCCCTCCCTGTTAATGTTAATCGCCATTAGCAAGGCAGGCTTTCAATAGAAAACGCTCACTCTGCAGAAACATCCATTTGTCTTGTGAACCCTGATCTTGCTCCTACGTTAGGACTGAGGTTCACCAACATCTCAAACAATGTTTCTCATGCCTTATCAAAGGGTTATCCATTTCCATGGAAACACTGAGCAACTTGAGATGTCTCCAGTGCTCGTATTTAGCAAAGGCTGCGTAGAGTAACAATGTGAAGAATTTGATTATTTATTACACAGGTGAAGTCCTGTACCAAAAAAATCTTAAGGATCGTCATCTCTTTTTGCATATTTCATCTAACTTTTTGCTAGAAATTATTAAAATCCATTATCTGAAAACTAGAAAAATAAAAAATGCTGGTTCATAAAAATAAGTAAAAGCTGTGGTTTTGGGTTTTTACTGTGGTATGCATGCTAAAATGTCTACAAAGTAAAGTTCAAAGATTTCTGCTTTTCTCAATCTTAAATGTTAGAAGTAATTGTAATTTCCCAAATATTCACCGATGTTAAAATTGAAACATAAATTTTACTAGTTTTTGGCAGACCCATGACTTGTTAGAAAATCCTGTTTGTACCGTGAGAGGAAATAAAACAAGCAAAATCCTAGTGTCTGGCCCTTGCTATTTCTCATGTGTTATATCAAGTCTATATGTAGATGCCACGGCTCAGCTCATGCAAACTCATTTTCCCATAAACCAACAAGACACCTTACACCATGCTTCTAAAACCAGAAATAAATACCATTAAAATCCTATTCGGCCAAGTAGGAATGGGCTACTCTGCTAAAGCTGTTTTTGGTTGCCATGATGTTCACCCCCGGCCAGAGGAAATCACAGTTCTTTCAGATGCCTTAAGTCTCCCCTCCATCCACGTTGGAGATGTTGCTGGGATAACACAAGACACTCTGAGGACGGTCTGTGCTCAGGAGGACACACAGGGAATGCATTGTTTCTCACCGTCTGGCTGGAAGGGTGTAGCACATGTAAAATTAAGACCTCCTCCCTCATTGTGCAGCACAGCTGGGCTGTTTGATCTCTAAGTCCTCGGGTAATTGGAGTCTACACAGCATGTGGAATCTGGGCCTGAGCATCTCCCCATCATACCCAAAGCCCTGCCTGGGGCACTGCTCACCCCCTAGCTGGATTCTGCTTGTGTTTGGGGTTCTGCTTTGACACAGGCATTGTGTACAGGCTGAGAAAATGAGGATGTGGTGGAGAATAAAAATGGAAGACATACAATGTGTTATCAGATGCACAGCAGTAAGTAGAAACCAAACTTGGGAATGTCAGCCCTCCTGTGGGTAGGGTGCCCTCTCACATCCCATATTTCCCCCAAATGACGGCAGACTTCTGAGCCAATCCCCCACCACAGGTCTATTTTTCACACCAGATTTTCATGGACTGCACCTGTCCACATCAGGTCATGACTATTTCTCCCACCTATGAGCTCTAAAGGTGCCAGCACTTAGTTTCTACCTAATTCATTTAACAAATAACCCAGGCTATGCCGTGTACTCTGAACTAGTAGTCCCCTGCAATCTGTCCTCAACAAGTAGTGTAACAGATTGACCCAGGTTACCCAGGAATGAGGCAGGCAGTCTAGGGAATCATAATTTTCCATGTTAAAGTAGTACAGGCTTTAAGGAGAATCCCCACACAAGCAAAGTTAGAAACTTCACCTCTGAGCAGGCAAGTCTGCAGTACTTTACTGAAGCTGCTGGCCCCTTTTCTAGTATCGTTGGGTGGATCCAGGCTGAGGGGCCTGAAGCCAATGCTATCTAGAGGCCTGTTTTAAGAACCAGAGGACAAAATTATCAGTGCTAAACACAGGGCCACAGAGAAGGGCCAGCAAGGTGAGAGTCTTCAGTTGTGAGCTTTGTTAGCTTCTCTGACAAACCCTCTTTGGAGAAAACAATAGTAATTAGCAGTAAAAAAGCATTCACTTCCTAAACTCTTGTGCCTGAGAAACAAGTAGGATCATTTCACCCCACTTTACAGATCAGAAAATTGAATTGCCAAGAGTTTAGGGTGCTTGTCTATGGTTGCCCCATAAGATGCTTTCCTTAGCTTCTCTATGCCCAAAACAGAGATGAGTGACTGCCTGCTCAATAAAGTAAAATTAGCAAAACACAACCAACTGGCTGGGCTTTCTACACACTCTGATGGCTTACAAGTTAAACCTCCTAAGTGGCCTTTGATTTAAGTTGAACTCTATGGATTTAGAAAGTCTCTGGGTAGAAGGAATCTCAGAAGCACTGTGTGTGTGTGTGTGTGTGTACGTGTGTGTGTGTGTGTGTGTGTGTGTGTGTGTGTGTACGTGTGTATCTGTGTGTGTGTGTGTCTGTCTATATCTGTGTCTCTATCTGAGTGTATGTGTGTATGTGTCTCTGTGTGTTTGTGTGCATGTGTGTATGTGTCTATGTGTGTGTGTGTGTGTGTATGTTTCTGTGTGTCTGTGTGTCTGTGTCTGTATCTGTGTCTGTGTCTGTGTGTGTGTGTGTGTGTATGTTTCTGTGTCTGTGTGTCTGTGTGTCTGTGTCTGTGTGTGTGTGTGTGTGTGTATGTTTCTGTGTCTGTGTGTCTGTGTGCATGTGTGTATGTGTCTATGTGTGTGTGTGTCTATGTGTGTGTGTGTCTATGTGTGTGTGTGTCTGTGTGTCTGTGTCTGTATCTGTGTCTGTGTGTGTGTCTGTGTGTCTGTGTCTGTACCTGTGTCTGTGTGTGTGTCTGTGTGTGTGTCTGTGTGTGTGTCTGTGTGTCTGTGTGTCTATGTCTGTATCTGTGTCTGTGTGTGTCTCTGTGTGTCTGTGTGCATGTGTGTATGTGTCTATGTGTGTGTGTCTGTGTGTATGTTTCTGTGTGTCTGTGTGTCTGTGTCTGTATCTGTGTCTGTGTGTGTGTCTGTGTGTCTGTGTGCATCTATGTGTATGCACATGTTGGGGAGAGGAGTGTTTTAATATGTGGGTTTCTCCAGTTAACCCCTACATTATTTTTAGTAATAATGAGACTTCTAACCTGTGCTTCTGTGTGTGTGAGGGTCATACCTGTGTCTACAGCTTCCCCAAGTCCTTGGCAAGTCTGTGCGAACCCATTTTGTTTCCCAGGTTCTTAGCACAGTCTTTGCTGTGTCTGGGTCACATTTACTATGAAGTTCCTTGGGCCACAGCCCTATATGAAACTCACTAGACAGGAACAATAACAGGTTCCGTGTGTGTATTTGGTACTAACTTGGAATCCTGGTTCTGTAGCTGTGGATGAGTCACTTACTTTCTCTATGCTTCCATTTTACACATGTGAAGTGGGTTGATAGAAGTGTCTCCTCACAGGGATGTTGTGAGGAACATTATAAGTATTAAGCAGCATTGTTCCGTAATTGTGCACTTTCATGCAGAAGTCCCAGATGGGGGAGGGTACCAGAAAGCTGATGAGCGTTACAGCGGTCACTTCCCTTCAGAACCAACAGTGAGTTGTTTTTCAAGTCTCCATGCCCTCAGTTGTCTCCCATTGGAGTGGTCATATGCTTTAGGTCTGTCTAGCGGACTCAGGTTTAGCCTAGAAATGGCCCATTAAATAGTACTCTCAGGCTTCCTGGCAATCGCTAATTAAAGTGGCATTAACCCTAATGGGCTGGAAAGCAAGTCTCTTGCTTCCCACTGTGGTTTCCAAAGGCTGGCACCCACATCTCCGTGCTGGGCCACTCAGATCAGTCAGGCATGGGCGCACCTGGGGGGACCACAGAGGCACTAGAGAGAAGAGGGTCAGGGTGAGAAGTGCCACAACTGCCTGTGTATGGTTCCTGACAAACAATAGCAGCCAGGCAGAAGTGCCCTACCAGTCAGTCACAGGTGCTGATGATAGTTCACCTAATTACTTCATTATTTTTTGCCACTCCACAGAACAGTTTGTATTTACAATCCTGTATATGGTTCTATTACTACCACTTATTGTGACGATTCCAGCAATTCTGAGGAGTCTCCAAGGGCTTGGACAAGTAGAATCTTGTTTTTCTTGATTTCCCCTGAGGGTGGAAGGTAGCAGGAGGGGGAGAGAGGAGGAGTTGGGAGGGAAAAGCATCCAGCCAGCTTCGACCCACAATTGCTCAGATGAGTGATAAATGATGGGCGATTTCTGAAACACTAGAATTCTAAAACAAAACAAACAAATCCTAGCCTGTGAGCTCTGAGGCCAGCCTGCAAGACGGTGAGAGGGAAAAGAGGACATGACTGAACTGCCTGGAACCCACATCCACCTGTGCTGGAAAAACACTTGGACCCCCAGCCCTGCAATTGGAAGCGAGCTGGAGGCCATCCCTGAGGACTTGTCATCCTAATCACTACCAGGCTGCAAATTAACAAAGTGAGTTTAGGAAAAACATTGTGAATTTCGGTTACTCAGGGATTCATAAATCTGCTAGAACTCAGGGCTGGTGTTTTATGGCTTGTTAAGATGTTGACTGTTTACAAATTATACTTTTCCTTAGAAAGAAAAGTTGGCTCCTCATGGGCTTCCTGTCTCTCTTCAGTGATGGGGTTGCTCCTGCCAGGATCAATGTTACTGACCTAACTGGTGCACTGCTCTATTTTTGGGGGGGGAGACTTTTGCCACCCTCTGCCCCTTCTCCCGCTTCCTCCTGCATTTTAAATGGCTTTCAGCCTCAGGCACCTCTAGAAGCAGTGCCCTAACACAGACCGTGGTTTCCCTAGGACCTTGTATTTTCTCATTATCTGCAGATACCTAGAGGAATAGATGTTGAGCAACTCCAGGCATCCTGATTTGGGTCCTCCTTCATTTCTGGGCTTCCAGAGCTCTGTTCATTCATAAGATTATGAACCAAAAGCCAGAAAAAATAAAAGAGACTGTCACTGAGAAGCAAAACAACCAAAGCCAGGCGGCAAGCCACATACCTGTAATCCTGGTTCTCAGAAGACAGAAGCAGGAAAATTATGAGTTCAAAGCTAACCTGGTTTGACTCAAAAGCCAAACAGAAAAACAGAAAAGTGACCATGTCTCAGAATGTATTCTGAATTTCATCTCTGACCAAGACCCTGTCAGTGAGATACTGCTCCAAGGCAGAATTTATGACTGGAAACAGCAAGAAAGGACAAGCCACTGGCTGCCTGTGTGCACAGTGCCTCAGAGCAGCTGCCTTTGTGTTGAAATCACTTCTCTAAGTGCAACTATCCATCCAATCTCCAGGTCCTGGAGTTCCAGAAATGTTTTCAGAGGCAGTAGCTTTCAAGCATAGCCTGGCTTAGCCACACAAGCCATTAGGAGTCATTGCTCAGAAGCACCTGCTAGTGTCTCCAGCACTCAAGTACCAAGCAAATGGCCCCATGGTGAATTTCCATCCTTCATTCCAATTCTCTCATGGAAGAAAAAGAAGCTAACACCCAAGGTCCTCCATCCCCATCCTGTACAGTGAATCCAGGGCTGGGCTTCCATCCCCTGAAGTTTCTCCTAAGATTTTAATTTCCTTCTTGTAAATTAACATAATTAATGATTTGGGTCCATCCTCTTGATCTGCCTTTTAATGAGGTTCTGCAGGCTTTTTTTTTTTTTTAAACCAAGTATTTCCTGACCCAAGTCTCTTATTTCATTCACATTTGAAAATGTGCTGCTACTTCTTTATTGTTTTGAAGTCTAATTGGCTTCACATGGAGAGAGTCTGGTCCCCCACACCACACATGCAGAAAACCAGCTAGTCTTCATCATCGATCATCATGGATTGTCACCAAGAGACTCAGGTGGGAACAGGGACCCGGCTCTCAGCAGGCTACACACACACACACACACACACACACACACACACACACACACATACCATGGACTCCAGAAAGGCTCTTTCTCCTCAGGACCTCC
The DNA here is from genome assembly GCA_026225945.1 of Cricetomys ansorgei. Classification (NCBI taxonomy): domain Eukaryota; kingdom Metazoa; phylum Chordata; class Mammalia; order Rodentia; family Nesomyidae; genus Cricetomys; species Cricetomys ansorgei. Next base: position 994,511 of record JAMJFZ010001258.1, on the reverse strand, counting down.
ATAGGCAATCTATGTGTGAGTTACAGGCTCAGCTCGATCACATTACAGCACCACTGTTGACTTTTCCACTTGCCTGCTCTCTCTTTACATTCATGACAGATCACCCTGTTTCTTTGTCCTTTGGCTTCAGCTTGGACACTAGGAGAAATAATTAAATGGGTCGATGTTCATCCTGGGGATGAAGGAATTAGGGAGTCAACTTTGTTGAAAATTAGAAATAAAAAAGGATTTTAATATGTCTCTTAAAAATATTAACTCTTAGCCTTCCATGATGGTACAGGCCTATAATTCTAGCTTCTTGAGACACTGATGCAAGAGAAGTCACCAGTTCAAGTACAGCCTGGGCAACTTGGTAAGATGTTGCCTAATAGAATAAAGATGGGTTGGGGATGTACATTCCTGGTTAAGTACTTGCCTGGAGTACTCAAGGTCCTAGATTCAGTCACCTGGATAGATGGATGGATTAGTCAGCTCAATGAATATCTTTAAGATGAAATAATTACATAAGTATTTTTCTTGTGTTTGTCATAGTCTTTCCCCCTGGCAGGGGGCTTTCAGATGGACTTTTTAAGCCAAGTTGTCCTTTCTACCTTTGTCTTTTTCTCTACACCCCTCCTCCCTGCTCTCTGTCCGAGAAGTCCATGTATTCCATGGCAAATCCTTGAGGAATCCTGACTCTCATAAGGTGTGTTTTCATACCAGAGAATTTCACACAGTTTATTGCCACGTCTGTAAGGGTAAGAACAACTGTGTTATTTGTTACTTCAGTGGCCTAAAGAGTTTCAGTGCATCTCCTTAGCTGCAAATCACCCACTTAAAATAATGAAAGCTTAGCCTAAGTGTTTCCCCGCTGGGGGTGCCACCCTCCTACTTCAGAAGGCCTAGGGTGCCCAGAGCACTAGGCCTTGCCTGCTGCGATGGGGGGGGTTAATTAAATTACCTTATATTTAGTGTTAATTTTGTCCTAGGCTTGTCAGGTAACAGACAGCAAGCCCAGGCTTGACTGGGAGTGCCAGCCTGGGCATGGGCTCCATCTCTGGGGTATTTCTATTGTCAGATTAATTAAATTGACATTCTGGTTGTGACTAGTTACAAATATGATTCCAATATTTTTGCAACAGGTGTCAAATTGGGGGCTGTGGTCAGAATCACACAGCACAAAACTGTGTCTAACTAGAGGATGGGACCAGGAGTTTAGGATGTTTCAGAAGATTGGAGGATTGGAGACATTTTGGGTTAAGATGCTGATTTGGCACTTACCAATGCTGGGTCCAGCTTGCAGCGGGGGAAATCTTTTGTTGATAGAAGGGAATATGGGGGATTCTTGCTGTGTTTGGAGAGAGCACTTGATTGCTGATTAAAATCTGCATCGCTAATGCAAACCTGAATCTTTCAGGAAGCAGGCTGTGAGAAGTCCTAATTAGTGTGAAATTATATTTCCCAGAGATGTTGCAGCCCCAATCCACACAGACCTACAGCACTGTAATTCCCTAGGTAGGGCAAGTGTTCCTATGGATCAGGCATTTGCGAGTGCACAGACTTGAACTTGGGCTCAAATGTAACTTCTCTGCCCTCATCCCCAACCCCTGAAAACCACTTTCATATCATCAAATGATCTCATCTCAAATGAGAGATGTTCACAGTCCCACCTTCACCCCCCCCAAAAAAAAATTGTAGAATAGGTCAGTTCCTTGTAGATCTGTGAATTCATCCATAGACCTTTGTCTGTAAACCAGGCAAGTGTTTTTAACGGATCAACAACTGTTGTCAGACTATAGCAACTGAGGGATGGGGCCTAAAGCTATCAAAGAATTTCTGGCATGTAGGGGTCACTGAGCAAACCACACAACAGTGTCCATCTTGGAGAAAAGGCAAGGAGGTCCCCCATTTGAGAACACCACATGAATTCATTCCTCTCACAAACTGTTCCTGTATGAGTTACACGTGCCAATTGCCAGGCAAGAAACTTCCGAACAAAGGTCCTTCTTCCTCTGGAGCCTCAAAGACTGAT